>JABXWE010032877.1:0-20049 GCA_014611495.1 Limonius californicus
TCTTTACAGTTAATAGAAATCAGCTTATTCCAAGTAGATGCAAAAGTAGATGCAATTTCAGCACAGTAGGAACATATACTGTTGGAGAATGTTGTTTATCTCTATAAGGTGTCCCAAATGTAAAGATATCTATTGAGATCTGAAAGAGTAGAACTTATAAAGCTTAGGTTTAATAGGGGGAATGCATATAGTTAAGGTTAATCTAATAATATTCCTTCTTTAAATATACCCTTGTTACATACCAGCTAGATCAAAATTAATTAATTAATGAGTTTAATACTTAAACAGCTTATAGAGTGAAAACTCGATTGGTTAAATGAACAGGCTAATAGCCTAAGAAAGAAGACGAAGAAAAAGAAAAAAGAGAAGAAGAAGAAAAAGAAGAAGAAGAAGAATACTTAATTTTTAATTTCTTTTTCTGTGTTAAATAGAGCGACATATTCGTTTTTATATTTTAATATACCATGTATTGAGTTTCAAGTGAATTATACGCACCAAAAACGTTTTCAATTAATACTATCCTTGTTAATGTGAAGTTTCAGGCTTCAGCGATCTGGGTCTAATATAGTCATCCTTCGTCGTAGAATTGATTGATGCGGACGTTTCGCTAACTGTTGCAGGTATCATTATCAAAGCATAATGATAGAGATGACTTTCCTATCCTATCCAGTAGTTACGCCGTGACAAAATCATATCTGTGAAGAAGGAAGCAATACGTGTTCTTTATACTGAAACTATTTCCGGTGCTTCTTTTTGATTGCTTCTCCTATTGGAGGTTAGCTATCATGAAGGCTATTTAAACTTTGATTACTGCAGAACGAAACAGTGACGTGGGCCTTCTACAATACCATTCACGAAGGTGTTTCAACTAGGATGTTTTCCTCCTTCATACACTTCTTCTGCGTTCTATTCTACCTTGCATTATCACCTTTAATAACCGATACCAAACATGTGGCGTGATGTGTCTAAAGTGTTTCCCCGAATAATAGTTGTCTCTTGCGATATAGTGCTGGACAGTCAAAGATTATGTGTGAGGCTGTTTCCTCCTCCTTCATATGATCTACAGAGTGTATCTACTCTATATACACCGATTTTGTGAAGGTGTTTTCGCAGGTGACAGTGCCCTTGTATCAGTCATACCAACCGTCTTATCTGAATTCTTCCTAGATGGAGGACGTCAGTTGTTAGTCTGTGAGAAGGCGTTCTTATTATTTCCTTTTCCAGTTTTTGTCCCTGGACTGCCTTCTAGCGAGAAATGTGTTGTGTAATGGTCCACATTTTTACTTTTGTTCGGATGCTCTGTTTGGGGATACCGAATACAGGTTCACGCCCTATAAATGGGGTGGATGCACCGCTTGTCGCGAGGGAATCTGTATGTAACGTGAATACTTTCCAAAATGATATAAAAATCTGAGCCATGCCAAGTTGTTCCTTTTAAATATAGTTTTATCTAGGATTCGGATCATGGCCAATATTAATTGTAAAGATGATTCTATGAAAGGTCTTATATCGTCGCACATAATAACATTATCATCAATAAACATATTGCAATGCTTGCAATACACATTAAAAAACAGTTAAGCTAAATATTTACTCCGTGGCCTATTTCTTAAGTCATTACAAAACTAAATAGCTAATGTTTGCTTTTCCGCTATCACATTGGTTTACTTTTTATATAGTTGTGTATTAATCAATATCGAGATAAAGGGTATCTACAAAATTGTGCAATATTTTATAGTACCAGATAAGGCTTGGATGATTTATACAATTTTTTCAAACATATACGAAACTATCAGAACTGTACAGAATCTATATTAGAGTATTGCTCTCGTCTCGTAATAGCGAATGACAAGACCAAGGTTTTTGCAAATGAGACTTAGCAGAGCCCTTATTAGTACAAAATCATCCGCAGAAAACACAGGTAGTAAGCAATTACTAGAGAGTTTGAACAAAAAGTGACCTCATTGTAGATAATTTAAAAAAATAGAATGGTTACAAAAGAAACATATAAAGACTTGAAAGCCAAAGAAGGAGAAATGGAAGAGAAGTGAAAGTAGGAACGTAACACTGGAAACCAAAAAAGAACATACAAATAGAGGTATTAATGATCTGACCGATTTTAATAGAAAACAAACTGTTATGACAAAGTTTTAGTAAAATATATTATACTTTCATTTCATCTTACATTAAAATGGTAATGAAAACATATAATTGTCATTTATTTTCCGTCACAAAAACATTGCATCTACTACTACTCTTACAAAATAAAAGGTATGATAACTTAAGGATGAACTCCGACGTCGCCCACATCTATGCACTGGTTATTGGGGAAACAAATATAGTTTCGCCCATATGTTCTAGAACTCCGGTTCCTAACGCTCTTTCTTTCTGTGAGCCATTTATAGAGCTGTATGGAAAATTCACTCACTGAATCCTGAAACAGACCAAAATGGGAAAATTAAAATAAGCAGATGTATATGAAACATCCTAAAGTCAACACCCCAATTACTAATTATATCTCAGTTGTTAAAACTACCATATTATTTTTAATAAAATTAATATCAAAAAAATATTTACTATCTCCTGTGTATTATTACTACTACTTTGAAAATTTACAATGGTGGAAGCAGAAGTTGAAGGTTAGTAAACTCTTAAGATATTTCATAATCTAGTAGACCATTCATATTTGGTATTATGATAGAATAATAAATTTGTATAAGATTCAAAAGAGATTCAATTTAGGATATAATCCAACTGTGCGGCTTCATCCAAGTGGATCTACATCGGCAACTGACTGCATATTATTGTTAGTCAGTCTTATTAATTTACCTATATAGTTAACGTTGAGTTTAATATGTATGTAAATCTATTATGAAACTGATTTTTTCAATACTAGAACCTTTCGATTTCGATTCCCTCATATCGCTGCAATAAAGAGGAAGCTATTTACAAACGATTAACCTTGTGTTCTTCGTCCAACAAGCGCAGAATCTACGTTTTACTCACCTTAGGATACCTTAACTTGTTTTTTATAATGTCTTCGACACTAGTGACACTAATTTGCAAGTTCTGAATAATTTGACAATCTGTAACTCGTCGGTCTTGCTGAATAGGGCATTATCTTTTTCCTCATTTTCACGATTAACCAAAGTTGCAGCTCGTCATATTTGAGGCTCACTTTGTGCACGAATTTTCCTGTCTCTAAAAAATTTCAACCAGTCAAACATCCGACTTTTATCAAGACTTTGATCTCATTGTTGTTCTCTCAGCCTTGTAAGAATTTAAATCGAATTTATGCCTTTATTCTTAAAAATGTGATAATTATGCTCTGTTCTACGCTCCAAAAGTACAGAACTTTCTGAATCGTAACTGTCTAAATAATATTATAACGGAACAGTGCCCATGAATATGTTGATTAGAGTCACGGTCAACCTTTAATTAATTTAATTTTATGGAACTATTTTCATGTAACGTTTTAATTTAAATATTTCATATTCAAATGCTCCTTGTAGAAGCTTCTACGAGGGCAGCCTTCTAGGTTTTTACAAACGACCATTAGGTGGCGCTATTGAGATGTGTAATTACTGTTTTCGTAAAATTTGACATTTATAATTGTGAAAACAGTGGCAGCTTAGAGATTGACCTAATGTTTACAGTGAGCGTTTAAAAAAAAGCAATTTTATGAAATGGAAATTTCACGTGAAGGTTTTCGTTTGATGATTTTTTACGATTTTAGGCCTAACTCAGCAACAATGCATAGAATTGCTTCGTTCAACTTTTGGTAATGAAGCACCATCAGAAAAGACTATTTACAGTTGGTTTGCAGAATTTCGTCATGGTCGTGCGTCCGTCAGTGATCAAAATCGGTTGTTATTTGTTATGTTCATTTGATTGTGCCGCTCTCTCCGAATTAGTCATGCTCTAATTGCCGCTTCATAGGAATTAAAAACGGTATTTTAATTGTCGTTTGTATGTTGATAACAGTTTTGGGTATTTTGTTGTTTTTAAGGATTGATTTATGACGTGACCAATTTCGCAGTTTCCCTTTGTAGGCTAGATTTGCCGTTTAAAAACAATTCTCGGAAATGTTTACACTTAGAAATCACACGTGTTATTTTCGTTCAAAATGGTTTCGTAATATTGCAATATTTTGGAGGAAATGCAGGTTTAAGTCGCGAGAGTTCTTCAGTCAATTTTATATCCTCAATGAGTCCAGTCGCCCGTACGGTGGCCGTAACAAAAGTAGAAGTTAGAGCTTTGGGACAGGCGGATGTAATTTCGAATATCGGTTCGTTTTTTATCGCGGCGCATCTGCTACTTCGAGTTTTGCCGTATCGCATTTTACTCCAGGCAAATAAAATCGACTGAGTCGGATATATATATATATATAAATAATAACAAAGTGTTCACCTTGCTACCTGAACAATTAAGGATAATTGCTTTTTTCGTTTCATATCGGATTTCAGGGATTTAAAAAGTAAAATCGTGCAAGTGTGGTGGTGATAGCTGTTGTTTTATTTCTATTGCCCGAAGAGTCCTGTCTCTCTCTCAATGCTTACTGACCCTGTTGGAAGCAACCTACTCCCCAGGGGCGTAACAGCAACATTTCGTTCCAACGCTGCCCCGAAGAACGTTGTCTTCCTCTTTTTCTTGCATCTAGAAATCGCCCCTAAATTCTAAATCTCGCTCTAACCCATCCATCGGAAGCTAAGGTAAAGAACCAGTTTTTTGTCTTGTGAAAAGAAACCTTTTTCGCGCTAACTTGCAAAATTCAACGTAATTGAACCTTTTTTTTAACAAGAAGCGACCTTTAGTCGCTGATTGTCTTTGTTCGCAGTACTGATTATAAAGAGTAATTTCTTGTATATTGTGTTATGCTTGTAAACTCGACGCCTCTGGCCACGTAGTTCTTTGAAGAAGGTAAATATCGTGCGCCAGCAGCGGCGGGTTTGTTAATTGAACATTCAAACCAACAGTTTGTATTATTAAACTATGAGATCATCATTTGCTGTCCTTTTTTTGTATTGTGTCATTTCTAATAGTTTGATTACATGTGTTTTAAAATTCACGGCCTCTTTCATTATTATGTATTAGTACTTGTGTGTGTACGAATTATGCAAGCTTTATAAACAGAAGGGAGGCACAATAAAGGTGAGTCCGATTCCTGTAAGCTGCTGGCCTCTTGGGCTTCCACGAGGACCTACAATCAGCTGTATTGGGAAGGTGGCGCCCACTAATTTTGACCCACTCTGTACACAACTAGGAAGATTTCCTCCCGTAGGCGATTTCCGCGAACCCCGCCACTCCTCTGAGCTAAGCTGCAGGCCTTTTCCACCTATCCGGTTACGGGTCGACGGAACATCTCGTTTGGCCCGTAACATATTCCAAAAAACACAACATGATTGAAGAAGATCTGCATGTGACTTACAGTGAGATAGACGCATCCTTAGGCATATCGAAGACTGTAGTACATTCGATTTTACATGAACATTTAGCTGTAAAAAAGATCTGTTCTCGATGGATTCTTCATAATTTAACCGAAGCTCAAAATAATGATCGTGTTAATTGGTGTACGGAAATGCTAAAAACATTTGACCGTGGAACTGCAAAATCCGTATACAACATCGGAATAGGTGACAGAACTTGGATATATTCGTACGAAACGGAAACTAAGCAATAATCTACTGTTTGGGTGTTCCAAGATGAACCGAATCCCACAAAAGTTGTTCGTTCACGAAGTACTTCCAAGAAAATGATCGCTTGTTTCTTCGGTTGTACTGGACATGTCTCAACCATTCCTTTAGAGGATCGAAGAACAATTAACGCTGAATGGTGTACAACAATTGTTTGTTTGTTCGATGACTTCGACGAAATCAGGAAAAACAACCGAAAACGTGGCATCATTCTTCAGCTTGACAATGACAGCTCTCACACAGCACGTCAAACAATTGAATATTTGAAGGAGAAAACATCGAATTAATGTCTCATTGCACGTATTCACCTGATTTATCGCCTAACGACCTCTTCGTGTTCCCGAATGTCAAGCAAAAAATGCGTGAACGGCGATTTTCATCACCTCAAGAAGCTATTGAAGCCTTCAAAAACCATATTTTTCAGATATCAACTTCAGAGTGGAAAACTTGTTTCGAGAATTGGTTTGAACGCATGCAAAAGTGTATAAATCTTAAAGGCGAATATTTTGGAAAGCAATAAAACAGTTCGTTCCAAATAAAATGTTTTCTTTCCTAGTTTTTGTAAAAACTTAAAAGCTGCTCTCGTATTTGAAAATATAACTAATTAGTGCAAACACAATATATAATCCTCATTGAGCTACAACTTTACCATCTTATTCTTTCCGTCCATCTTGTAAAATTCCCTACAGCATCCTAAATATAGCTAGCCTATTAACAGTTCATGGATCTTCGTCCCAAAATTTTGCTATTTGTAAATTAATACCATCATTCTTGATATAAACGCGTACTTTTAAGTTCAATTCAAAATTTTATGAATAAACACAATTCAGCTATATAGAACTGCAACGTATGTGCTTTGTAAATATGCGGAACTACTAACTATGCTTGTAAATGTTTACTATGTTCGAATGGGATACTATATCAAGAAGGTGTTGTCTATGAACGTTTTTTTTAATAGATTGTTTTACCATGGACAACCGTGTATTGTAAATACAAATTTTGTTATTGCCTAAACCTATTTACGTAGAGATTGCAATAACTAAAAAATGGGGACAAGTGGAAGGGATACGCAATTAATACATAGATATTTACCAAATCCGACGACCTGCCGTCAAGTTTCACACCATTGGCGTTATTGCCGTTCCTGGTCAGTTCATATCCTATGGCAGAATAATACCTCAAGAAGTTATACCTTTCTGAAACAAAAGTTTTTTCTCAAAAATAGTAATTGTAATTAAACACACAAGGTCGGTTACCCCAACAAACTATCACGAGGACATATGACAATAGTTATCATCAAGTATGAGCTCATTGCTACATATTACTGTAGGTACCTTTTTAGTTAATCTTCCATACCGATGTTATCTGGTTTTCAAGCAGAAAACAGGATTACAAACAAATATACGTACAATGGGTTTGGTTTCGATATGTCTATTATGTGGACTTATTGCAAAACACATTGTTTTATATTTATTTAGTTCAGAGTAAATTTTTCTCAGAGGCCACTGTGAGTTAAAAGTCTGCGCTTTAGACTTCTACGCTAAAGGTCTGGGGTTAAATTCCCAGTACCGGAACATAGAATTTTTAGTGGTCCTCTCCGCCGCAAAGCAATGGCAACCCAGCGAGGTATTCAACCTGCTAAATCCTCTCTGGAGTAGAAGTATTTCCACATCCAGTGGTACAGAGCCCACGTTAAGCTGTAGGTCATCCATGTCTGTGGTGCTTTAACACGTACAATATAGGCATTGGAGATCGCTACTTCTCGTAAAAGACAAAAGACTTGAAGAAAAATATTTTCTAGGCTACCAGGTGATACAAGTTTAATGAGATGGGTCCAATAACATTTCAGATTTAATACTGAAGCAGCAACTTTTTTTTACTCTAATGTGAACTAATAACATTTTTTAAGTTCATAATATCGGAGATAACTGATTGAACTTTTGTATTTTATTCACTTCTGTATAAATTATTGATATTACTTTTATTATTTTACCCAACTTTTCTTTTTATATTCTGCGCCATCCTCTCTGAAATTTTGAAATGTTAGCATTACATTCAAAATATTCCAATATTCAAATATATTTGATTTTAAAACTACATCGCTCAGACATCGTATAGTTTTACTTTTATTAATAAATAAGTCATAAGCCTTATTAAATAGACACGACATGGCAACATTTAGAAATATCATTTGGATAACACAGGGTGTTCTAAACAATATGTCAGTCAGACTTCTGTTTTAATAAATAGAACTCCTATAAGTAAGACTTCTGTCCGTCGATATTGCGGTTTGGCGTGTCCGAGCCGCCAGAAGGCTCTGTCGTAATACTACCCATACACCTGGGAGCAGCATGCCGAACAAATGCGCGTACTGGTCAAACAGTATTTAAAGTTAAACAACGAACCGCGCGGTCACCACTTAGATGAGTACCCGAAAACCTACGCTCCCACGCTGCTATCCTGGTGCCTCGGAGAGTACCTAAAACCTCCTATCCCTCTGCGTTAGTGCGCCAAGGCACAAACCACCTTGAACAGGGTTAAAATAACAGCCGGGTATCCCCGCAAACATTTCCCATAAGCACTTTGGTTTTTACTTACACACCGAAGGAGCCTGCCCCCCACACAGATGAGAAACGGTTTTACACCCTTTGTACCTACTGACACTCACACTTATAAAATACAATTGCAAACCCCTTCCTTCTTTACCTACCATGTTTACCATCCCCCTTTTCTTTCTCCAAACACTTCCGTTTCCTCTTCTCAGTTGTTTTATCTTTCATCTACCGATTTCCGTTTTTCGCTTCTTCTCTCCCCTTGTCCCCCTCCTTCATACCCATGTGCTCCCATTCCCTCGTTCTTCTTTCCTTTCTTCAACCACTTTCCTATTTCTTTTCTCATTTCCTTGTTCTTTTTTTCCTCTTGTCTTCTTCCCCATTTTATCTTCCCTTTGTTCTCTCTTTATTTCCTCCTTCTCCCCTTTCTTTACCCTTTCCACTAACCTCTTCTTCGCTTCACTCCCATTCCCCTATTTTTCTGTCCCATTAACGGATTTCACCATGCTGGTTCTGGCGTTTCTTATGTACAGGTGGCTTCTGAATCGAGTAGGGGGTCGCAGTTACTGTATATCAGACACGAGCCGGGAACCCTAACCCCAACATGGCGCGTCCCCAGGTGGCGGATCGGGGAAAGCCCTATAGATATATAGGGTAGGTACAGAAAGTACCCGCGGACCAAACAAGGGTTGAAGGTGGGCAGCTGCACTTTCAATAACCTCTGGAGGTGGAGATCTAGAAGGTCAGAAGAGCTCCCTTGGAAGAGTAAAGGCGTATATGGAATCCATAGGCAACGGCAAAACACAGCGTAAGGTGGAAGGCAACGGGAGACCACCACCTTATAAATTTTTCCCATTTACAATCATTATGGCAAAAGTTAGGAACGAAACGGCCCTCAGTCCCCGGCATGCCTTAGATGGCAAGAGGGTGCTAAGAATCCCCTGGAGGAAATATAAAATTGGCACTTGAAATGTCAGAAGTATGTTTATAGCTGGAAAGCTTAGTAACACAATACAAGAGATGAATAGACTAAAAATAGATATTTTGGGAGTAAGCGAAATGCGTTGGCCGAATTCAGGCAAAAGTATACAAGAAAATCATGTCGTCTATTATTCAGGAAATCATGGTAATGAACACAAAAATGGAGTAGCCTTCATAGTTTCAAAAGAAATCAACCATATAGTTAAAAGCTTTGTACCTATTTCGGAGAGAATAATGCTTATACAATTAAATACAAAACCGGTTATCACCAACTTAATTCAAGTATATGCCCCGGCAACAATTCCAGACAAAGACAGAGATGAGCAAAACGTAAATGAATTTTATGAACAACTAAATAATGTACTAAAACTTATAAAGCACCAAGAGTTAAACATCATACTAGGAGATTTTAACTCAAAAATAGGCAAAGGGAAATACGACGATGTAATTGGAGATTATGGACTCGGTATAAGAAATGACCGTGGTGATAGACTTTTAGAATTTTGCCAAGAAGAGAAATTCGTAATATCCAATACATTCTTCAAATTACCACCAAGAAGACTATATACCTGGAAATCCCCTCAAGATAATGGCCGGATAATAGTGAGAAACCAAATAGACTATATCCTTATAAATAAGAGATTTAGAAATTGCATAACATCGGCAAAAACGTATCCAGGTGCAGACGTAAACTCTGATCATAATGTGCTGGTAGGAACAATAAAGGTTAGGGTAAAAGCTGAAAATAAACCGAAAAAGTCAGAAAGGTGGAACATAAGAAAATTAAAGGACGAAGAAGTTAGGAACAAAGTGCAACGCGAACTAGCAGAAGCACTACAACTACAGACAGGAAACGTAAATGAGAAATGGAACAATATGAAGAAGGTAATGTTGAAAACTTGTGAAGATAATTTAAAAGCCGACAAAGAAAGAAGGAAAAAACAAGAATGGATGACAGATGAAATTCTACAACTGATGGAAGAACGTAGGAAGTGGAAATCACGCAATGAATTAAAATATAGAAAAATACATAAAGAAATACAACGAGAAATTAAACGAGCTAAAGAACAATGGTTAGCAGCAAATTGTGCAGAAATTGAAGAATTACAACAAAAACATGACAACTTTAATCTACACAAAAAGATAAAAGAAACACTCGGATTATATAGAAGAAACACAGGAAACATTCTAATAAATGACGAAAAGAATATCATAGTAGACATGGAACACAAACTTACTACTTGGAAAAAATATATAGAACAACTATTTGAAGACGTAAGACCATACCACAATGAAGATGGAAATGCTGACTCGGGGCCCAGGATTATGAAAGATGAAGTTATGAAAGCCATAAAATTAACAAAAGCAGGCAAAGCTACTGGGCCAGATAATATACCAACGGAAATCCTTAAATTGATGGAAGACAATGGCGTAGAAATACTTTGCGATTTATTTAATAGTATATACGACAGTGGACATATACCCGAGGAATGGTTGAAATCTACTTTTATCACAATCCCAAAGAAAGTTAACGCAAAAACTTGCAACGATCACAGGACAATTAGCCTAATGTGTCATACACTTAAAATATTCCTGAAAATAATACACACAAGAATATATCGTAAATGTGAAGAAAGAATAACTGACACACAATTTGGCTTCAGAAATAATTTAGGAACAAGAGAAGCTCTTTTCAGTATGCAAGTTCTTACACAAAGATGCAGGGATGTAAATAGAGATGTGTTCCTATGTTTTATTGATTATAATAAAGCGTTCGACACAGTACAGCATACCAAGCTAATTGATATTCTTGAAAATATTGACATAGATAAAAAAGACATCCGCATAATTAAAAATTTATATTGGAATCAAAAGGCTGCAGTCAAGGTAGAAGACCAGTTGACAGAGTATGTAGACATAAAAAAAGGGGTCCGCCAAGGATGTGTATTGTCACCACTTCTCTTTAACATCTATTCAGAAACGATATTCAATGAAGCTCTGTACGAAGGTATAAAAATTGGAGGAGAATTAATAAATAACATCCGTTATGCAGATGAGACAGTCTTAATAACCCATAGTGAAAGTGATATGCAAACGCTGTTAAACAAGATAGTGGAAATAAGTGGACAATATGGACTAACAATTAACATCAGCAAAACCAAGATAATGACAGTTTCAAAAGAACTGCTACCGCTTCCCAACGTTAGTATAGGCAACACACGAATAGACACCGTAACATCATTCAAATACTTATGGTGTATACTAAACAACAACTGTGATAATACACATGAAATTAGAGCACGAATTGCACAAGCAAGGAGTGCTTTCATCAAAATGAAGAACCTGTTGTGTAATAATGGAATTAATCTTGACTTGAGAATTAGAATGACAAAATGCTACGTATTTCCAGTGTTACTATATGGACTTGAAAGTTGGACACTCACAAAAGATATGTGTAAGAAAATAGAAGATTTTGAGCTATGGGTATATCGGAGGATATTAAAGGTGCCATGGATAGATCGAATTACCAATATGGAAATACTTCGACGAGTAAATAAAGACCCCGAAATTTTAAATACTATAAAAAAACGGAAACTGGAATATTTCGGACATATCATGCGACACGAATGATATCGGATCCTACAACTAATAATGCAAGGAAAGATCGAGGGTAAAAGAAGTAGGGGAAGAAGAAAAACGTCCTGGCTTAGAAATCTCCATGAGTGGTACGGAAAAAGCACCACAACACTATTTAGATCAGCAGTATCTAAAGTACGGATTGCCCTAATGATAGCTGACCTCCACTAGGAGAAGCAACATAAGAAGAAGAAGAACGGATTTCGACTAGCATTTCAACTTCCCTTAAACCAGCGGCATTCGGCGAATAGTAGGGAAGGTCCCTCTTTCGTCATCATTCCTGTATCACGCACTACTATATTGACGTATTATATGATTGTATCAAGAAATTTCTAGCTTTACTTTCGCATAACTAATGAAGTTAATTAGTTCTAATTTGTTAAAATTTTCTACTGATTTCTAGTCTTCAGAATTACGTTGACATAATATGAAATATAACTTAACACTGTATACTGGACTAAACCTATTTACGGATTTTATGTTTTCTTGATTTTCTTAAATGAAACATTTTATATATCATGTATATCATAAAAGTCCATTAAATTATCTCTTATTTAGTATAGGGTGTTGCATATCTCAAGCGTGCATTTTATCAATTTTAATTAAACTACGTATGTATGGCATTGCCGATGGGCTCGATTATCACATTTTAAATTTAAGAACAGTTAGATACTTGACTAGCGAAAATATTAACAAAGTGTGGCTATAGGTAGATTAAAAAAGGTCATCAAAATTACAAATTAAAAAAATATGGTAAGGCTCCAACTTGTAACGACACAATCATTTGACACTAGATCCTAACTGGTTATTTCTCTTGTCTGGTTTTATTGTTACGCATAACAGAAAGACCTACGAAGTGAGATTTTGTAGAATATCCCTCTGGTAATGTTTATAACAATATTTATTAACATTTATCTCTGCTTAAACTGATACATTTGTTGTTGCACAACAGTTAATTGCTGCCCATACAATCACAATCAAAGACAAAATACTACAGTAAAAAATCCACAAAATATAATTTATATCACTCGTTAGTTATAGGAGGGCTGGGGTGGCTCATTGGTAAGACAGCCAGGCTTTGGATGTAATAGTCCGAACGCTTGCCAGTTCGAATCACTCCAGCGATCGGAAATTTTTCTAATTCCCTAGGTGATCGGTAGTGAGTCCCGGTCTCCATTTGCATTGGGGATCAATTATTAATGGCCCTCCTCGTATTACGGTCGCATTAGAGGAGTAACAAGACTATAAACTAAATCATCTACACACCAAGCAGGTTAAGTATGGTTACGCACCAACACGGTAACGCGCAAAGGCGAGCCCTGTGCATAGCACAAACTAGCTTAGCTTTGCCTCACACCACCTCAACACTACGCAAGTGGTACAAACGAGGATCACGATTATGATGATTAGTTATAGGTTATGATATAACCATAACTATGATAACACCTTGTAACTGCCAGGAGAATAACTGTAGTAAGCCACAAAGAACTATGACGTGGCTAAAATTTAAATAAAACGATCTCTTTATTCGTACACAAATTTATGTTTTTTTAAGGAAAGTCAATCAATCTCTGAAAAATGAAACACCCTGTACTAGATTATGACGAGTGACATGAGAAAATTATAATTGCGTTTCGAAGAAAACTTATTCATACTCACTTCTTGATAACTGCATTAATCATAGTTTCATTCACAGGAAATTGATACTTAGTATATGAGTTTCCGGTTGATTATATTACTTATCGATTTGTATATCTTCAAAATGATTTGTTGAAATCTTTTAATAATAGTAATAGTCTCAATTTCAACAGGATTTATTTATTTGTGGTGCTTTATACGTATTTCGACATTTTACATGTTATTTTCAAGAGTATTTAATATTTTATTTAATTTGAAAGTCCTCAAGTATATCCAATTTACGTTTATCATCACACAAGTGTAAAAATGTTATTATATTATTTGATATCAATGCATTATTGTGTTCTATTAAGTATTTAGTGTAGTTAGATTTTTCTGAGTGTTTGTATTTGTACGAGCGTATGTGTTCTTTGTATCCGGTATCAAAAGTTCTAATTGTTTGACCTATGTTACATAATTACACTTTGAACAATTTAATTTGTAAATACTTGATTTTAACACATCAAGATCCAGTATGGTGTTGCCCTAGCTACAAATGTTTACAATATTAAATGCTTCTGAAAATGACATGTAAAATGTCGAAATACGTAGAAAGCACAAAATAAATCCTATCGAAATTTAGTCTATTATTATTATTAAAATATAAATATAAATTTCAACGAAGTAAGGCAAGAAACAAATAAAGTTTATGTTAAAAGATTTTCTTAAATTATTATTAATTACTAATGTCTACGCACCCTTTTCCGGTACATTTTTTAACACTTCTTCAACTTCGGCTGTGTAAATATGGTCAAAACAAGCAACCAAAGTTGCAAGCAACAGCCATTTTGCACCACCCATAGCAACAGTCTAAAATACGGCTACAACTGTAGTATTAATAACACACACGATCTCGTGAAATATTTCCACAAAGTATCTCACGCTCCTCGGGATGATTTACAATAGAGATAAATAATCGTCACCCGCAAATTGTTATAATTCTGGACTCTCCTTACTTTTATCTGACACTATAAGGCAACCTACATACTTATCTTTATAGGAAAGCGATTTATCTTAATCTTTCTGTTTGTTCGGTTACGTCGGCCTTACTACAGAAAAGGTAATCCCCTAGTGACAAATAGTGGACACTATTGTACCTTATATTTCTTACCAAAATAATGTTTGATGGTAGAACATATAAATCTGTTAACCAGGCACAAAGCATTTGGGATCTCTGAAAATATGAATTGGCAATTCTGTAATTTTTTATGATTAACACTTACATCATTAATTACTTATTAAAGAAGCATTATACAGTGTGTCCCAAAACGTACCGGGAATATTTCAAGGGTGAATTCCATAACTTATTTAGAGTCGAAAAGCCCATATAAATATATGTCCTAAACGTAATCATTAACGAGTTATTGTTTATTTCATAATTTATGATTTTAGTTCCACGAATTTTATGAAATACCGATCTAGTTGCCATGATCGCGTCTTTTGATTGGTAACATTTGAACATCGTTTTTAACAAATTCTTGTTTGTAACTTGTCGGTTTATTACTGTGATCCTGATGTTATTGGCTTTTTCTTTGTATCCTTATTCCCATCGTAATTCACAATCCCAATGCTATTTGCAAATGAAGAATATGCAGATATTCATTATGTTTACGGTCTGTGTGATGAAAATGCTTCAGCAGAATAACAAGGATATCGTAGAAGACATCCCAATAGAAGACTGCCTACACGTGCAGTTTTCTTTAATTCACATCGTCAGTTGAGGGAACATGGCACTTCCAATGCAGTCGGCTAAGGAGTTGTCCGTAGACCCATAAACGATGATGAACAAGTTCTTGATTTATTACAAGAAGATCCGCCTTTAAGTGTGCGAAGAATTGCGTTACATACTGGAATATGTAGAAACCAGGTTTGGAGAATAATAAGAAGTGCTCGCTTACATCCATATTATTATCAAAGAGTTCAAGCTCTAGGTAATGATTTTGAAGCACGTTTAAGATTCTGTAATTGTGGACAAAATAATCAAAACCTACCGCATATTTTACGGACCGATAAAGCTTATCTTTCACGCGAGATGGTATCAATAATTATCATAATTTGCATGAATGGGCTGCATAAAATCCTCATTTAAGAAGACGTTCACATTTGCGACATAGATTTAGTGTTAATGTGATAGCTGGTATTCTTAATTATCGTCTGCTTGGACCATTTGAATTGCCACACCGTTTGAATGGTGCGAATTACGAATATCTTCTAGAAAACTCTTTGCCCTTATTACTGGAAGATGTGCCATTAAATATTAGACGTGCAATGTGGTATCAACACGATGGGACACCAGCACATCGATGTCTTCGTATTAGAGCTTGTCTAAACGCACATTTTCCGGAAAGATGAATTAGAATAGGAAGGCCCTTAGTATAGCCAGCGTGTTCTCCGGGCCTGACTCCGTTAGATTTTTATCTGTGGGGTCACATAAAACAGATTGTTTATGCTGTAACGTGTCAAAATGGTGAAAAGTGATTATTTGGTGTTAATTACCAATTACACGAGGGTTCAACATTTTGAGATAAAAATGGCGTCAACAAACATCTGCCCGCAGTCGTACACCGGAAATCTTCCAGAACATGCGGCCCCTCCAAACAAGAGTGGGGTTGCGCGCATGTCTGAAACCTAAAATAGCCAGTATAAAACCACAAGCGCGGCGGTTTCAAACACACTTTATTTCCTGGCTTTTGATTTAATTCTTAAGTCATAAATATTCCTCGACCTTCTTCTAAGAGTATTCTTAGAAGATCCTAGTGTTGAAAAGCCGATCCTGAAATTAACGGTTGTAGTAAAATCCGTTTACTAATTCCGTATACTTACCCGAAAGTGAATTAATAACATTCCAGTGTTTTCGCCGTTGTTGTATTAACAAATTTAATAATTTTTCGTTTCCAGTTACAGATCCCGAAGCTGGGTGATCGAGTGGGCTTCGCCAGTCGACAGCCATTGAGGTAATTAGTCAAGTTATATCGCCGTTCGAAGTCGTTTGATTTATAGCACGTTTTGAAAGTAAGGTCGGAAAGTATAAATATTTAATCTGCTTTGCTCGTTCATTTGAGTGCCCTGTAATCCGTTTTCCCTGTCACAGACATTTTTATCGTTGATGTGTCGGAGTTTGAATCGATTACCATCGCTATAAGTTTCTGTTTGTAATTATTAATGCTTGTCGAGTTGGTGTCGGAATCAACGAAGTAAACAAGAATTAATAATTTCTGCTATTTGCTAGTTGAACACCCTGTTCAAGGTTTGTCGTAATACGTGGAGGAATTTCACGAGACGTCAAATTCTTGTAGATCCCGCCTGCATACTTGAATTGCTTTGGAGTATTTTCGAAGCAGTTCGAAGCTTTCTACAAATCCAGACACGGAGTAATTTCGTGCAAATTTGTAGGGTGAAATTAATCCCAATCTCGTTGTCTTGAACTGGAGAAATTTCAGTCAAGTAATAAAATTGCATTTTCCGTATACCCGGTATATTCACGGTAAAATTGAATTTTTACGTGTTTATATTCTTTCACAATCAAGAATGATTTAAAATCCTGTCCTGGTCAAATTTTACCCAGCGAAGCTAGGTTGAATTCTATATAAAACAACTGAACTTTTAAAATCGCGTAGGTTGATTGTATGAAATTCCAGGAAAACGGATTAAAGTAAAAGATCTTGAATATTTGGTACCGTAAAAGTTGAAACTGAATACATACAGATTGTTGATTCTGGGACTGTCAACTGTCGACGAAACACAGGTGTACCTACGCAAAAGGATTTGTAACTGTTTTTACTCAGATTACACTTTGTTTAAAGAAAGCAAAATTTTCTCACATTGCACGTGTAATTATAACCTGAAACGTTTCCACAACACTTTCGCGAGTTCCGAATCACAAACTCCGTTTGTCCGATTGCAAGGACGTTTCATTCTTTGCGAAAACCTGGAATAACTAATTCGTTTGTTTATATTAAAAATTAGATTTGACCGTTCAGCGAACATTTTGTATGCAGGGAAGCAATCGCACCTACGACACGGACGTGTCGGCCCGCTGACCTGAGAGAGCGACATCCGACCTACAAAACCAGTGACGTGTCAAGTATTTACTTTTATTTTCACATTAATTAAAATTAGAAACATATTTATTTTCCATATATTTTGTACATACATTTAATTAACATTTACTAAATTTATTTTTCCAAGCACTTGTAATTGAATTCTGGGCAAATCAAGAGCTCACCCAGGGTATACATTTTGGAGCGTTCTCGTTTCCTATAAGCAACCTGGGGGGAACGATACAATGCAACTGAAGTGCAAACGGTAGAAGAATTACCCCAAAGAATACAGCAGGCTGCCAATATTATTAGGAATAACCCAGCATTTTAATATATCTGACTTTACTGATCGATCTAAAATACAGCATGGAACTAGAGTGTTCTCCGGATCTAAACCTACAAAATTTCCATTCGGCAAAATAACCACTGTCTTCCAAACGGCACTACTAGCCCTAAGCAGTTGCAAAAATTCCTCAAGAGTGGCACTGCACTGCTATATAGCCCCAGAAGATATCTCAAAAGATAATGTATGGCAACCAGGAGGCAAATAAGGTTGCAAAACTCTGAACAACTTTCATGGGGACTACGTTAAACTTTATGTTGCACCAAGATACTTCAAAAGATGTTGGGCTAACAATGCAAGCTGTCGTCAGGCAAAGGGTATTATTACGACTCTCTCGCTGAAGACAGGCAAATACTGTGTGTAACTGTCCCGAAAAAATCTTCACCTGGTCGTTGAAATCATATCTGGACAATGTACACTCAAGAAACATATGCACATGATGAGACTAACCGACAACCCGAACTGTCGAGGATGCAACAAGGACTACGAGCTAGCAGAACACGTTCTGTGTCACTGTCCTGCACTTGCAAAAATAAGAGCGCCCATGTTGGGAACTTGTAGTCCAGTACGGCCAAAATCAGCAACACAGTGCTTAAAAATATTCTCAAGTACATCCGGAAGAATGGGTGGCTTGGGTAACGCCCAAACAGAAGAGCTACTGCGTAGGTAGAACAATCGTCCAACCTACTTTGGCCTAAATGGTTAAGAACTTACTTACCCTTCAAATTTTAATCCATGGATACAAAGACCCTGCTAAAGATGCTCTTTAATTATCAAACCATCACACAGCTTTACTTCTTCAAGGACTGTAAAACGTTCGGCTGCTTCTTTATTTTAAGACAATCTCTTTCCATCAGCAAACTTTTAAACCATGGAACAAAGCTAAATCACGTAAATAACTTGAATGTCCCCGCAAATCCTACTTAAGTTCGTTAAATTTTTCCATGGAAACAACTCTTGTATGGACACGTTCAAAACCTTGATGAAAAAGAACAATAGTAGATTGAACGACTTTCAGAAGATTATCCTTTATTTTTCGAAACATTAAATATATCTTAGAGGAAGTAAATATCGACTATTTAAGTTTACATAACAAAAAACGATAGTACTTCGGAGGACACATGCAGCCGTCGGTCCCGGTTGTCACAAACATCTTTGACAACTGCAAACCATGTATTTGCACTTCTTGTCTCTGTTCAGAGGGTTACGCTAGCCTCCTGCTCGTTTAAGAGGAATCACAGAAGCTACTAATTGTAGATAATTAATCGGCCATGGCCTACACACAGAAGAAAAAACAATAACAGTCAATAAACAAGACTAATAAAATTCATGTTCAGTAAGGCACATTTTTTGACTCAGTATGTGGGGACGTATTATTATTGATCTGGCAACACTGAGTTGACCTAATTTTACTCGAACCGAGTATAACTCCTCAAGGAATATTTCTAAAATCATTTTTTAGAACTGCTCTTCGGGGGTTGATAATTTTTAATTAAACAGGACACTCTGTATAATTCCTGACTTATTTGCTAAGCGCTTGCTCCACATAAGGAACATTTAAATTTACAAGCACAAATTGTATCATTATACAAATAACCATTATCTATTGAATCGTAATTCTGTAAAGAGTCATCATATCTCCAATAATTTTTCTTATGCGCGTGAAGTGTTAGAATTGCGCGTGCGACTGCATAAATGTAAGATAAATATTGTAAATTACAACAGTTTTAAAGGGATTACTTCGCTGTTGCGATAAAAGAAGTCGTTCTAATTTACTATTTTGCTGATATGGTTGATACACTATTATAAATTATTTTATTATTTGCTAAGCTTTAGAAACAATACTTAAACATTAGAAATAAGAAGCTTTAAACTGATTTTTTCTATTTCGGTTTTATAAAGCCGTTCTAAGCGCACTGTTTTAGCTTAAAAACAGTACGTTAAGGAGGCCTATAATCGTACTGTTTTTAGTTTGTTTTTTTACGATGTTGGTAGTTCGATTTGAATTTGAAAGGTTGAAATGTCAGTTTCAGCCACCTGTCAGTGCTGCCATAAGTGTTTATAAAAACTCCCTAGTAATCGATTTGACGTAAAATTTTCTACATAAATTTATTTAAAATACTCTT
>JABXWE010032878.1:0-15875 GCA_014611495.1 Limonius californicus
AAACCTTGGCTGCAGAATTTGCCCGGAAGTTTCACGTTGAATATTTTGTTCTACAATTATTGCACCATATTTCGCCTAATGGTGAAATCTTCCAGCTGCTGTAGATTCGCATTGCGTTTTCTCGTCAGTCGATTTAACATCCCCGTACGATCCGGTTATTTGTTAAAAAGCGCCGACAGGAAGACAAAGCAAAAGTCAGCCCAAGTTTCTGAGGGTGAACGCACATGGCTTTTGGAGTCGGAGTTTATGGTAACGCCTCTGTTAAGTTCAGATACCGTAACGTTTTCTTACCTGGGGCAAGAGAATTATCGACTTGTCGGACTGTGTGTCGGATTAAAAATATTAGCAGAGTGTCAGCTTTCTGTAAAGACAATTCAGTGAAATTGTTTTCTCCACTTGTGTCAGATTAAAGCCTTCAACCCCGTGACTCCCACCACTAAGCCGTTGCAAGTGATAATCCCGTACAGCGGCGGAGATTTTGGCTCCTGAAGTTCCCGTCTTTTTTTCTTCGAACAAAGTTTGGGCCCGTAACGTTGTCGTGATACAGTCTCCTCGATTTTTGCCTGTTTCTTCAGTACCTAGGAACACCCCAAATTGTGCCTCTCTCTCTCTCTCTCTCGATTCCCTATCGAAGAAAACTAAGGCAAAATTTGCCAATGTACTATAGAAATAGAACAGTTTAATTCCCTTGTAATATTAAAAGTAACGCAACCTTCAGTTCCCCAGCGTTTCATTACTCGTTAAAGCTAAAATTTAATTCATTCTGTAAATTCGGACGTCGCTGGCTGCGTAGGTCTGTTCATTCAAGTAAATGTCGCAAGCCACGGGCGGCGAGCTCTTCGGTTTGGACGTTCCAACAATCTTTTGTTTTTTTTCTCTTGTTTGTTCTAAATTGTATTGTTTGTGTTATATTTTACTCAATAGATTTAGATGCAGTTAAACCGTAGTGCGATCTTTATTCTGGTGTATTTTATTGTATGCATGAGCTCTATAAGCTTTATATACAGGAGGAGGCATAATAAAGGTGAGTTCGATTGCAGTAAGTTGCTGGCTTCTTGGCCTTCCACGAGGACCCGCAATCAGCTGTAATTTGGAAGGTGGCGCCCACTAATTTTGACACACTCTGTACACAACTACGTTCGATTTCTTTCCCTTAAGCGTTTCCTGTTGCGGATCGACGAAAAAGCTCGTTTGGCCCGTAATAATTTTTGGAATGTAAGTAACATTATTTCATTTATTTTAAACTGCAAATTAGTGATAGAACTATAGTTACAAGAATTCTTAAAGTAATTGTATGTCATCCCTATCAGACTACTTTGGTGCATGAACTGCATGCACATGACTTTCCGATAAGATTGCAATTTTGTGATTTCTGTCCAATTCTACTTGTTTAGTACCCATCTTTTTTAAATTGTGTTGTTTACTGTGTCGTGGTAGCTCAGTTGGTCTAACGCATAACGCCTGAGACGTCGATTCTAGTTTGGTTCGAAACCCCACCATTACCAAGTAACGTATAAAAATGTTGTGCTACAACCCACCACATACAATTTCCTAATCCCGTTTGAAACCGTGGGATTTTCATGCTAAAAACCATTTCTGGAATTTTTGTTGAGTTCTACCTTACTTTGGAGGAGAAGCACGTGGCAGAGAAGAAGCCGATGCCCAACAGTGGAACGAAAAAGTCAGTCGATGATTGTTTAGTGATGAGGTAAACTTCTCAAACTATGATGAAGTGAATAGACATAATTCGTAGAACCTATTTTCAAAGAATTATTTCTGTAAATTTTTTATGTGACATATTAGGCAACTATATTATTGGGCAGTACTTTTTTCATGATAAATTAACTGCACAAAACTTTTTAGCCGAGTTGTGGGAAGATGTACGATAACAACTTTCCTGCTTACTACATTTGAGCTAGGTATTACAAATTATTTAAATAATGCATTTGAGAGAAATTGGGTTGGAAGAGGAGCTGTTAAACCATAGTCACCAAGAAGTTGCGATATCACTACTACATTTTTCTTTGGGCTACAATTAAAGAAATAAACTCCCGTTATAAATGAGCATAAATAACGACAGAACAGTAGAGGCGTTATACATCAATTACACCTGACCTGCTTCCTGATGTTCGAATATCGCTTTTTAAACGAATGTGTGGCAGCAGATAAAGCAATTTTAGATATTTATTTAATCACATGAAGCTTGCTATTTATGTTTTGAATTTTTCGCTTATTTAGCTTTTACTATAGTAAGGTTGCATCAATTGGTGCTTTTCCTGTTAAATATTAACATAACTAATATTAGTAATATTATTAGTTGCTATAGCAAGAAATCAACTTGACAGAAAGTAAGTATCCTATAAAAATTCAGTAATCTCAGTGCTCTGATATATTTATGTTGGGTTGCGTCAACCACTTTTAAGGGAGGGTTAGTTGGTTATTGTGTTAATTAACGCCCTGTATTATTAGAGACAGTATTTTATGCTCGTACTTTGTTCAAAATTTTTTAAGATTTCAAGTGCATTTTATCAAAATAAACTATTCGCTATATTTTAATAATGATGTCGTTCACATCCAAGACTCTTTGTCCGTTACTCCGTCTATTTTAATACATAGACCGTTCTAATTGATAAGGCGAAAGCAGAAATGCGCAGTGGCAAAAAGTGGGCGTTGTAATCTGGATGTTGCCCGAAACTTACTTGACAGGTAAATAATCAGTGGCGTTTAAAAAGCATTTCCCTTCCCAACGGAATTTTTATCGAAATAAAACATATCACACATAATATTGTGTCTAAAATCGCTGACAAATAATTGATATCTAATTACCTTAACGATCTATTTACTTAAATATGCATTGCAAAGTGTATAACATTATTTTTCTGTTTTATACTTAAACTTTAAAAATTTCGGACATACGGCAATGCCAGCTTAAGGTGCCTCAATCAGCAGGTAGGTAGGTATGTGTTTGCAAGCGACCGCATTGTCTGGTAAAACTCTCGCCTTATCAATTGGAACCGGCTCTACCGCAGTTAATTATTTTATCTTCTTATAGGAATGCTCTACCTCTTACGAAACGTAGGGATCTTTTCTCATATGCCTTTTTTTTTGCACTCATTCATACTACTGTTACCCCCCCGGAACCGCTTTCGCATTACTTCAGGGGGGTGCGGACGTCCCTTACATACTAAACATTCATGCAACATGCACCCTAAACTTAACTAAGCAAATGCGGTCGCCCCAGTCGGGATTCGATCGCCTCGACGGACCACCGGGGTCTCTCCTATGCCTGTGTTGCGCGTTTAGAGTGCCATAGGCATAGAGGCTCTACAGTTTAACGTGGGCTCCGAACCACGGGAAGTGTAAACACTTCTACTCCAGACAAGATTTACTATGCAGAATACCTCACTGGTTTGCCATTGTGTTGCGAGGGAGAACGGCCGTTATAAATCCTATGTTCCGGTACTGCCAATTGAACCCAGGACCTTCAGAGTAGAAGTCTAACGCGCTAAACTGTAGCCCACGGCCGCCTTCTTATATTATAATAAAATAAATACAATGGATCGTTAAATCTTAAACATGCCCTATCTTACATGATCAGTAGCAAATATTCAAAGGAATATCTTGTAGTATAGGGATAAATCAGGATAAGATCTTTTAAACACGGCAAATCTTAGTAAAGGGTTATAGCGTGCATTGTTTTCTGAAGATCCAAACGAAGTGTTGACTAACCCTACAGTAAGACGCTTACAGGTAACAATCTTAATATTTATTTATGTTTATTAAACACAATGTGTTAATTTGGGTCAAAAAAAATCAACTGTTTTGTTCATTTTTGGCTGGCCCACCCTGTAGTTAATCGCAACTATCTTTCTAAATAGAAAAAGTTCACTTCTGCCAAAACGGTAAACCGGGTCTCGACTGATTCGGACATTTGTTTTTTTTTTAATAATTTTTACATTTTTCAAAATACGGCTTTAGATATTTGCATATTCTTCGAAGCTGTTATATAGAAGTTTTCGAATAAATTTCCGGAAAATATGCTAGGTATACCTGAGATAATCCGCTCGAATCACTTGAGACCGGAAGGTCTCTGTGTAGGCAATTAAATTAATATACTAATAAGTGTCACAGTTGTTTTAAACTTATTTGTCAGACAAGTCGACAAGTTACTGTAGAAAAGGAAGCAAATCAAGCAAAAAGTAATTTTTATCAACTAGATTCGATATTTCTGGATGTCAAATTTATTACCTTTTTTAGTTTGCAGGTTAATAACTGGAAATGGTTGTTAAAAACAAAAGTACCATAATTACATTATTATGTGTAAGCATTTATTAGAAATAGAGATGTTTTGTTGTTTTGAAATTGATCTAAGAACACCAAAATACGAACCGGATCACTATAGACCCATTTCTCTCCGCAGTACGAGGGTAAATATACATTTTTTTTAATGAGTAATTGTTGTTTTAATTATATTATCTTTCCTGTCACTTGGCGCAGATTTCAGGAGCACAATAGTGTAATTTAACCCTTGTTACTCGACGTTTAACGAAGGGTTAAGGTAGCTCATGTGAATGTGTGGTCACCCTTTGTGCGATCCTTGATACGTCTCGCTTATTGCGGCGTTTAAATCTCCAATCCTGTGTGGTCCATACACATCATTTTTAACACCACGATTTACCTACTGGCGTTAGCGTATACGGGTCACAATTAAAATTTTAACTTCCGATATTCGATGGTCGCGATTGTGGTAGGTAAAATATAGCGGTCATTAGGTTTCAAACCCGCAGTGAAACTAATTTACACATAGCACAAAGAATTTAGCAACAATTTGCAGACTTCTTTTGAGATAGCGATCGCGAGCCTTACTGGCTTATCTTGAAATTCATCGCTTATGATTTAATTGTGATATTTTAAAAGTGCGGGCTCTGTAATGATTTTACGCGCGGTTTTAATACGATGAGATTCGAGATAACCGTCTATTTTACACTCAGATAACGAGGCAAGCTGTAAAGAGCGTCTAAATGCCCTAAACAAAAATAAAAACGGGTCTTAACAACTTTGACCCCTTCATTCTGAGCGAGTTTATTGGAAAACCATAAAATTGCTAAGTACGCAAACAGATACATTTACAAGTATTTTAAGATTTTGAAACTCGTTGTGTCTCTTTTACTTTCCCATACTTTCAAGCAGCTTTCTATTTTGTCATTTTACCGACGTTGTACGTTTTAGCACTTCAAAAATAATTAAACTGCATTAAAAATATAGGTTTTTATCTGTATATGAAGTATAAAGCTTTAGGAATGGAGTTGCTGCTCTATGCATTTTAAAAAACGCATTAACCTGTTAATAGAGGTGTTTGTCGATTAGAAAATAATAACTAAATTTATTTCTTAACTTAAAAGGAATGCAAGGCGGAAACATGAATCTACTACCCTTCTGACCCTGTTACGGCCAAACGAGCTTTTTCGTCGACCTGCAACAGGATAGATGGAAAAGACCTTCGGCTTAACTCAGAGGAGTCGAGGTGGTTCACGGAAACCGCTTACTAGAGGGAAGTCTATCTAGTTGTGTACAGGGTATGTCAAAATTAACGGGCGCCATTTTCCAAATCACAGCAGATTACCAGTTTTCGTGGAAGACCGAGAAGCCAGCAGCTTACGGGAATCGGACTCACCATTATTGTGCCTCCTCCTATATATAAAGCTTGCAAAGTTCATGCAGACAAAGATAAAAAATACACAAATATAAAAGATATGGTATATTTCAAGACAAATATAATTCTACTTCTTTTAAATCACTGACATGATTCAAAAAATATAACGATTACATTGAAAATGGTAATATTTATGGTTAATTAATACAAGATTTTGTTGGAATGTTCGAACTGAAGAAGGCTCGCCGTCCATGGCTTGCGATATTTAATTTCTTAGAAAAGATCTACGCAGCCAGTGGCGTCGGAGTTTACAATTTACTACAATTTATGAACTCACTTTACTTAACCAAAAGAAGAAAGAACAACTGGCCACTGAAGGTCGCTTTATGTCACCTATAAAAAAAAGGTTCAGTACTTGAAACTTGAAAATGAAGCTCGGGAAAATTTTTCATCGCCGAATTTAGAATTTCTCCTACCTTAGTGTTGTTCGGTAGGGAGCAGAGAGAGGCACAACTTGGGAGTTCCTAAAACTTCGGGAAGCGGGAAAAGTTCGCTGGTACGCCCCCGAAGATTGGATCCAATGGAGATAACGCTACGGCCAGGGCTTTTTCGACGTTGAGAGAGAAGAGACGGGAACTTCAGGTGTCAAGATCTCCGCCGTGTACGGGAGGATCACTTAAAATGGCTCGAAAAACAGAACTTCCACGGGTTTGATAGCTTTTTTCCAAAACAAGTCGAGAAAACAATTTCACTGAATTGTTTTTGCAAAAAGCTGATACACTGCTAATATTTTTTATCCGACACCACATGTCGAAAGGAAACGATAACTCAATTAGCAGAAGAGCTGCGACACAACCCGATATAAAAAAACATGTCTGTTCACTTCCAAAACCTAGCGTCCACTCTCTTTGCTTAATCTATCTACGGTCCCCGGAGATGGATCGGGTGACCGGGACGAACGAAGGTGGAAATTCGACTCAAGAGGAAACGCAACGCAAACATGAATCGGTCAAATATTACACCACATTGCGAAATATGGTGCACTAATTCCAGAACAAATTCTTACACGTGCGATTTCCGAGAAACATAACATTTCTCAGCCAATGCTGCTTACAAAAGGGGGTTTTAAGAATAATTTTTGGCCGGCGTTAACAGACTAAATAAACATGTCAAATGTTCGATTAAGTTTCGAAAGTAGCCTCCCATAATTTAATTTTTGAAGATAATGAAAATTGTTATCAACATAACAACGGCAATTAAAATAGAATTCCTATGACGCGGCAAAACTAAACGAACATAACAACCCTTCTTTGTTGTCTCTCTTGTGTTAGTTTAATATTGCACCCAAGGATGAATACAATGCAAGAACATGAT
Organism: Limonius californicus; assembly: GCA_014611495.1. Lineage (NCBI taxonomy): Eukaryota > Metazoa > Arthropoda > Insecta > Coleoptera > Elateridae > Limonius > Limonius californicus. The sequence goes on from JABXWE010032878.1 coordinate 7,028, forward strand.
TATACATATACCAAATGGCGCTTTCAAGTGCGAATATAGCACATGCGAAAACAATTTAATGTTCACGCGATGCACGTTGATAAATGTGCGATATTTTTATTAACAGCGAAATCAGATTATGTGAATAATATCCAAAGACTCTAGATATTGACTTTGTTTTAATATCTAAACATATCAGGAAATGACTTTATGCTTCAAAATTTAACGTATTCAAGACACCAGAATTAAAATCAGACTTACCGTGAATATAATTTAATTTAACAGCATGCAAGCATGAAAGTATTTTTCATTTTGCATTAGGAATACCTATTACAATAGCTTTCCAAAACTTAATCAAGAATTGACGAAATCATTGCATATTAAGTCTTGGTATAATTAAAAGTAAATAAAATAAAATAAGTTAATAATGGACAAAGAAAACAACATTTTTAAGTTAAACTCAACTAAATAATCAACACTAGCACTTCCAAGAACTTAGCTGAAACAAGATATTATTTACAATAAATGTTCGAATAAATTGCCCGCCTCCGCCAAACAGTAGTAGCGATTGTAAAATCCGGATCTCACATTAGCAAGCATTTGTGGGGTAATAGTTGCAAATGCATCGTGAATTTTAATTCGCAGTTCGTCCAGTATGGTAGCTCGGCCTTCGCATCCATAAATTTACGACTTAAATGTAAGGCCACACGATGAAATCTTGAAGTGACAAGTCAGGGGATCTAGACGGCCAAGGAATTGTACTTACGGTTCCAATTAAACGATTAGGAAATATATTTGCTAAGTATTCCCGTACGGCTAACGTATTGTGTGCAAGGCAACCATTTTGTTGGAACCACATTTCATCCAGTCTGATCCCTGGAATTTGACGCTATGCAGGAACGATTTTGTTTTGCCGCTTATCAAGATATTTTGGACGATTTAGGTTCCGCTCGATAAAAAATGATGCAATAATGTAATCACCCAATATTCCACTCCGCACATTCAACTTTTGTGGATATTGAAATCGATAACTGTAATGCTTGTGAGGATTATTTCGCGAACAGACACGACAGACTAATGGATTGTGTTGACCATTTACTCGAAACGTGCATTCGTCGGTGAATAGAATTTTGCTCAGGAAATGCATTGTTCGATTTTTCCATTAGGTTCTCACAAAATTCCTTTCGTCTATTGGTCATTTGGGTCAATTTCTTAGATTTGCGATAGTTTATAGGAATGATATCCATTTTTTCTTAAAACCTTTAATACAGACTTTAACGGACATCAGTATCTTGAGCACTATTTCTGAAAGACCGGCATGGATCTACTTCTACGGCAGCATATATTCTTACTTCTTGCATTTCTTGATTAACATTTTTTGGGTGTAACGTTCTCTTATGGTTGGCTGGAGAGAGACACCCGTGTTTCTCAAAGTTACTCAAAATTCGGTGTTTTGTATTAGTACATGGGATACGTCGGTATTTTCAAACGTTACTGCAAATAAATTTCGAGTTGCACGTAACGAGCTACCGCTTTAAAGCCATCTAATAATTTGTACTTTCCCGTGCACTTCATAAACATTCGTATCAATATTAGAGTTATTATTTTGGTTTTTAATTTTTTTGTGAAAAAAATTTGCAAATTTCTCAAGACTAACAAGCAGCTATCAAATTAAGGGTTGGAGCTGGGTTCAATTCTCAGTACCGGAACATCGCAAGGCAATGGCAAACCAGCGAGGTATTCTGCCTAGTAAATCTTCTCTGGAGTAGAAGTGTTCACACTTCCCGTGGTTCGGAGCCCACGTTAAGCTGTAGGTCCTCTATGTCTGTGGCACTCTAAACGCGCAACACAGGCATAGGAGAGAAGATCGCTACCTATCGTAAGAGATAAAGTACTCTAAGAAGAAGGAGTAGAAAATATTCTAGCTTTAGTGTGTTTCTACAAGCTTGTAATACATTAGATTTCTTTTCTTTCGCCTCGTTTAGCCTCTCACATACGATCTTTTCACTCCCACATCAATGTTTTTACGTATGATATCCTCCTCCGTGGTCGTCTGTCTGCAGCTTGGTTTGAAACAGCACTCCACTGTTTTCTATTGGAAGCCTTCCTTTGCGCATGCTGTAACGAATGACAATTTGACAATATCCATGTGTTATATGAGTCTACTCAGACTACTATCTTTCTATTAATTATTTCTTGCCTTACTTCGTTGAAATTCATATTTTTATTTTAATAATAAGAATAGTATCAATTTGAACAGGATGTATATACTTTTTGTGCTTCATACGTATTTCGACATTTTATATGCCATTTTCAAAAGCATTTAATATTATAAACATTTGTAGCTAGGGCAGCAGCATACTGGATCTTGATTTCGGACTTGGCAGTGGTCTTCTATTCCAAAACAATTCCAATAACGGCGAATGTTGAGTTCAATTCACTAAAGGTATGTTTCTCAATTTGAAAGGCCTCGAGTGTATCCAATTTGTAAGTGTAAAAATGTTATTTTTGTTTTATGTTTTATCATTATATTATTTGATGTCAATACATGATTGTGTTCTAATAAGTCTTTAGCCTAGTTGGATTTTTCTGGGCGTTGGTATTTGTATGAGGGTATGCGTTCTTTGTATCTGGTATCAACATTTCTAATTTTTTGACCTATGTATACATAATTACACTGTGAACAGTTTAATTTATAAATACCTGACTTAACAAATCGTTAGCTCTATCTTTTGCGGTGAATAATGTGTTGAAAGTGCTTTTTGTTGTTTATAAATTACTTTAAATGTACATGTTTTCATTATAATTTTAGCAATTTTCTCCGATATATCACCGAAATAAGGAATTGAAATATATTTAACATTTTCAGATTGGTCTCTTGAATATAATTTTAGAATTATAATTTATAATTTTTCGTTTTGATTAATGTATCATTCTATAAGATTAGTATTGTAGCCATTACTGTGTGCAATTTGTTTAATAATCGAAATATCTTCGGTGTAATCAGTGTTACTTAGGTGAACTGATAAAGCTCTATGTATCAAGCAACCTATCAGTGCTAATTTATGTGTTTTATGGTGACATGAGTGCTCTGGTATTATGATATCTGTTTGTGAAGATTTTCTATAAATAGAGTATTCGAGTTTGGTTTTAGAATTAATCTTTATGTTTAAGTCTAAATAATTAATACGTCTGTTTTGTACTGTTTCTAATGCAAAGTGTATGAGTGAGTGTAGGGTATTAATAAACGTTAAGAAAACACCAAAACTGAAATGAACTATTAAAACATGCTAAAATATCATCAACATATAGGAACCAGAATATAATTTCGAAGATTGATTTGATTCAAAAATTCGATCATCTAAATGTTGCATAAAGTATATTAGCTAGAAGTGGTGAAATTGGACTTCCCATTAGTAAACTCTTCCTGAAGATAAATCTTATCATTCGTCCTCTGACAATTACTTTTTAATGGCACATCCTGTAAATTGTTATATTGTTTCATTCTTCTAGCGATACACCCTGTGTGTTTGCTTTTTCAGATTACTCACTACATTTTTTATTCCGTGGAACACCTACTTTATTATTATTAAGGGAGCTTTAATCGTCTATATTAATTACTATATTTCTGTACTACTTTTATTTTTTTCTACGGATAGTCAGATTTTCAGTATTAATATTGTAGAAACCAAATATTAACGGATTAAATGGTGGTTTTGACATCATTTTCTGAGTAAGCTGCAACATATAACATTTGTAGAAACTTTCATTTTCATTATTATTATTTATGCAGAAATGTTCATGGAAGCTATTTTTCTATAGGCCAATTCCCCCTGTCTTAAATACAATAAAATTGGTAACGTTAGGAAAATACTATAATAGCCACTTGTAGCTCAAGTAGTTGTAACTTTTAATGGTTATTCTTGATTTTACAAACGGTCGTTATGGGGCAATGCGGTTAGACAGTAGGAACAATTCGAAGTGGTTTATATACGATTGTAATCATGAGTTTTATTGTGTGACAGCTGCGAACTCCAGAAAGACGCCAGGACGTGTTTGTGAGATTGGATTGTTATCTAAATAATATTGGTACTGTTTATTGAACTGGAAATCGACATTTTTTTGTTAGTTTTGAACTAAAAGTACAAATATTTTTTACGGTCTATACCAATATTAGAAAGCTGAGCTGTATTTTATATTTATTACATTCAAATAAGGATATAATAGAATATTAAGGGAAGAAGATACTCACATATCACGTTCCGATATGTTTTATTTAAAAAAACAATTATAGAAACAATTTACTGTAAATTGTTCTCTACACAACGACCCAGAAAATATTATTTATCTTCTCACTTTTTAGAGTTGCGAAGTGAAACGTTGCTTTTAGTGCGAGTTCTTGGCTGTTTTAACCATTTGATGGCGTAGTTTTTTTTTGTGTAATTCATACATATTATAGTTTCTATATGATTCTCTTTGAGAAAGTATTGCTTTGACAATACAATTAATAATTAGTCACTCATGTTTAGTATGGGGCATGAAAGTTATGCCTATGCGTATTTACTTCACCATTGTTTAAGAATTTCCCTCGTCGCTATTTAAAACATAATTTAAAACATAATTTAAAAGAGATGGATGGATAAAAAGTTGATTCTGAAGGAAATGATAAAATTACCAAAGTAACGTGATAGAGATTGCGTTTGCTCACAAAATCTTCTAACTAAAGTTCTAGTAATACCGACATTTGTGAGTATATCTCATTGATTTACTTGGAGATTCTCATTCACTGCATCTAACATTGCTAGTGTTTTCTGAATTAACAAATTTACCTTCGTTTCTTAAAGAAGTTTCAAGTTGTCCAAGTATTTATTCAAACGGTGAACTTCTAGTTAGACAGCTGCTGGTTGTAGCCGCATTTTCACGGGATTTACCAAAAATTAACCAGGAGTGTAGTTCATTAACGGCTAAAATTTTCAATAATATGCGAAAATCTATTGTACTATTGTGTAAAAATTGGTGGTGGCCACTTTGAACATTTAATCACAAACCTGAAAATTTTGAATTTAACTTTTCTCATATGTATCCGGAATTTCAAAATGCCATTCCACAAATACAGTGCGACAGAATTTAAAAAAATTTAGAGTATAGAACAACCTTTCAATCTCGACACCTTTTGTCTGTTGCAATTTTTGGGCTGTTGGTGTGGAGGCTAGGGGGATGAAAAAGACTAGATGACTCACAACGTATTACATACAAACGATTGGTGACCTGTCTCGCCAATTTTTTCAAATTTAAATTTCCAAAATTATCCAGGGCGGACTGTTTTAGTTGGGACACCCTGCATATAGCATAGCACTCAAAATCACTTTTCCTGTGAGTTTATTTAATTGACAATGTTGCCTACTTATAACAATACTAAGTCGAGCTTTCAATTGACGAAAATTTTAAGTAAGATATTTTCAAATAACGGGAAACCAGATTTGTTGCTAATTATGGCTCGTAATGCTTCCCGAGAATCTGATTGGCACAAATCGTATTTTTAGATGACCCTATAGAAAGAAATTTAGTTGGCTGAGATCAGGTGATCTGTCTGGCCACTCCACAGGACCTTAATAAATATCCAGAACAAATACTTAACTTTTTAGTCACTATTGTTTAGGATTTTTAGGCCGCCAGGAAAATGAAATTAAGAACAATAAGGAGGACTTACGAAAAAGCAATGACAAAGAAAAAATAAGGCGTATAGATTAACAAATAGAGAAGTGACTCATGAGTACAGCAAAAAAGTTCAGGAATTGATAAACAAGGCAAAACCAATTGAAAATTATAACGTTGAGGAGGTATGGGAAATCTTCAGAAATACCCTAATCAGTGCGGGAAGAGAAGTATGTGGAACATCAATGGCAAATAGAACCAAAAAGCAAACGGCCTGGGGGAATAACAATGTAAAGAAAGAAGTAAAGCTAAAGAAAGAAAAATGGAAAGCATATCTACGAAGCAGAAACAACGATACATACCAAGACTACACAGTGCAAAGAGAAAAAGTCAAAGAAGTAGTACTAGAAGCAAAAAGGGCATGTTGGGAGGAGTTTAGAAGGAAAATGGAAGCTAATTTCCACATAAACCAAAAGTTGTTCTACAAGACACTGAAAAATTTAAGAACATAGGGTAAAAAGGAAGAAATTAAGCGAATTAAGGACGAAAGCGGACCAATACTAACAAGCGGAAGATATAATAGAAACATGGAGAGGATATTTTAAAAATTTACTGAAAGAATAGAAAAATCAAGGAAACTATGTAAGAATGCACAATATAGAAGATATAAAACAAGAAGGAGAGCACATACAGTCGAATGATATCAAGAAAGCCATAAAGAAGCTTAAAAAGAGAAAGGCAGCAGGGCAAGATAACATTCCTGGTGAAATAGTGAAAAATTTGGTAGAAAATAGAGGGTAAATTCTAACAAAAATATGTAATATGGCGTGGGATGAAGGAAGCGTACCAAAAGACTGGGAGACTGGCGTCATTGTGCCAATATTCAAGAAGGGAGATAGAAGAGATTGCAATAACTATCGAGGTATCACCCTTCTGAGTACAGTATCCAAAGTATATGAACGAATTCTGGAAACCAAATTATTACGAAAGTTGGAACCACAACTCGAATAGTCACACAGCGGGTTTAGGAAAGGCAGGAGTATACAAGACCACATATTTACAATTAAGCAGATGACTGAAGGTGTAAGGAATACTGGTGCGGAAATATACCAAGCCCTTATCGATTTGGAAAAGGCATTCGAAAAAGTTTGAAGAGCAATCATAGAAGAAAGCCTAATAATAAGGAAAATAGATACGAAGCTAATAAGAGCATTAATGAGCATAGATAAAAATAACATGAACATTGTAAGAACAGACAACATGCAATCACGCGAGTTTCCAGTAAATGAAGGCGTACGGCAAGGAGGGGTGCTAAGCCCAACGTTATTTAACTTGGTCATGGACGCTGTAATGAAAGGAACTAGAACCAGAACATCTAAATTAAACGTGGGATATAGAAACTTACAACTAGTCTGGATAAGTGAATGCGCGTTTACTGATGACCTAGCTATATTTGCAAGAAATGAAAGAGAACTAAAGAAGAATTTAGACATATGGAATGAGAAGTTAACAGAAAAGAAGCTAAAGATAAATGTAGAAAAAACTAAAATTATGATTAGCTGGAATTCAGGCGTACAAGTAAACATCAAATTAAATGGAAAAGAAATAGAACAAGTAGATACCTTTAAATACTTGGGAATACAGTTAGATAGCAAGGGAAATTACGAAGTATAGGTAAGTAGTAGAATTGAGAGTTCATGAAGGGTGTACCACAGTCTTAGAACCAGTTTTCTGGAGAAGAGAGCAGTCTAGATAAAAACGAAAATGAGTATATACAAATCAGTGTTTATACCTGTCTTAACCTTTGGATGTGAAATTTGGATACTGACGAAGAGACTCAAGAGTAAAATTCAAAGTATGGAGATGAAATATTTAAGGAAAGTGATAGGAGTCACAAGAAGGGATCATATTAGAAATGGCAGTATCAGAGAGCAGCTCAAAGTGCAACCAGTAATAAAGGGAATAGAGGACTGCCAACTGCGATGGTATGGACATCTTAAGAGAATGAACGATGAGAGAATAGTGAAAAGAGTGTGGGAAGCGAAGAGACAAGAAAGGAGAAGCAGAGGAAGGCCAAAGACAACGTGGAGTCAAAATATAGAGAAGTTAATCGAAGACAGAGGACTCACGATGGTACAAGAACCAATCATGGCGAAGAAAAAGAAAGAGTGGAGAAAATTCATTAATAGAGGTAGAAATGAATGAATATGTTATGTAGTATATTATTATCTATGATATGTAAAATACGAAATGTAACACCTTACACCTTAGGGTAAAAAGATTACTGATTATATATATATATATAATTCTACCAGAGAATCTGATTGGCATAAATCGTATTTTTAGACGCCCTTGCAGAAAGAAATTTAGTTGGGTGAGATCAGGTGATCTGTCTGGCCACTCCACAGGACCTTAACAAATATCCAGAACAAATACTTAACTTTTTAGTTACTATTTTTTAGGCTTTTTACAAGAAGTAACATTTAGTTATTCTTGACACTACTTACAAACGAATAGAATTAAAAAACTAGCATTTTATTATTTTGCTTCCTTGCTATGTTACGTAATTGACTGTTTATTGTACAGGTATACAAATAGCAGAAAGTCTTTTCAAAACAGTCACTCAACACTCTTCGTCATTTAAAATTTTAGGGTTGGTGTGGGGGTTACATGGTAAAATATGTCCCCCTTCAAATTGTTATTGATGTGTCTCGTCGATTATTTAAATTTAATCATTTACGAAGTTATTCAAGGTTGACTGTTTCAGTTGGAACACCCTGTATATGTTGGGTTGCGTCAACTGGTTTTTAAGGGGAACAACTTAGCTGGACTACACTGTATAACAGTATGAATGAAACCTCAAGTAAAGCATCAAATTATTTAGATGAGGTCCCCTAAATGTATGTAGGATGTTCGTACGGACACTAGACATCTAATTACTTCTAAAGTATTATGACAATTACACTAAAGAGGTAAAACACCACGGCGGGTACCCAAAATTTAATCATTTTATAGTATCTACTGTCTACTATTTTTGAGAAATTAATAGTCCCTTTGTTATTTTAACTGGAGTGTCCAACATATTTTCTATATTTTACATCCTTTATGAAATTTTTCGCTCTGTTGTTGTTTGGCAAATCGTCAAACAAGTTTATACAGGGTGTCCTTTAAATGCCTTAAAAGCTTCAGGTAGAATTTTTCCTTTATGAATGCT
>JABXWE010032879.1:0-19334 GCA_014611495.1 Limonius californicus
AATTTTGAACACCCTGTACATGGTGGCTCTACGATATTTAGAAAAGAGCACCCTACAACCTCCTGCAATAAGGTCTTTACTTAATTTCGACTTCAAAGCTGCGGCCGCTGAAGTGGTGAAATGTTAAGTGGAGTAATGTAAAAATTAAATTTTGAAAAAAAATTTATTACGTCTACACCAGACATTAGATGGCGCTAATATTTTAGATATGAATAAACATCCCAAGAGAAGTGTTAAATATGCAAAAATATTCAGGGCATTCCATTTAAAAAATTACCTTAAGCGTGCCACACTTATTGTAACTACCTGTATATTTGAAAATAATTTTTATGTATGCGCATTGACCCACAGTTTACATCTGTATTAGAAAGTTTTCTTTTATCTGTTACGGTATACGAGCTATCGAACTCCCACGCACTATTGCCCCACCCTGTATAAAAAATACTCCTAATACATTTTGTATTTTTAAATAAAAATAAACAATGCAAAAAATTTTAAATGACGCTCAATCGTAAAGTATTTACAACAGATTTCAAAGTTAGAAAATCGAAGCCCAAAGGGTCTCGTATTTCCAACTGTTTCTCGATCTGTTATACGCGAATTACCGATCTTGGAGCGTAATATGCTATAGCGGTGTTGCCAAATCGTGGGTGCCGGAAAATACAACCCATGACAAGGTGCCACATTTACAACAAATAAATAATTTTATATACGTGTATATAACAAAGCGACCTCTATGATAAAATCAACGAACTAAACTGTATATCCCAGAATAATGGGTGTCAATATGGCTCCCGACCTATTTTTTGTTAAACGAGGTTACTGACCTTTTCGAAGCCTAGGACGAACTTATACACACGAAACACTGTGGCACCCAAAGTCGGGTGCCTCTTGGTATTTTTGGGTGCCATAATAGCAATGAGTATGCGTTTTGGGTGTCTCAATGACAATTTTTATGTATATATATATATATATATATATATATATATGTCAACAGTTAATAAAACACACGGTGCAAACGCTATACACAACTTGTAATTAATAATATACAAAGGTAAAAACGCTCTGCACTGGCATTAAAACCAGCCTCGGAGACCCTTGCCCGCACGCCGCAAGAACTACATTCTGAATAATATTCTTTTAGTAAAATATCAACAAACACTTTATATTTCGGGCAAGGCGTCTCGCAGACCATTTATGGGCGTAATTTATGATGTAATGTAATACGTTCCTTGGACTTCATAATTCCAAGAATCAGACCGAAATCTTTTGTTATTGACTTTATGCTAACACGGCCAATCCTGATCTGTTTTTCGTTCTCGAAAAACCATTACTCTAATGCTTCGTCGTACATGCACTTATTAGCAATTTCATTTATCAAGTCGAGTTTCACAGTTGTCCAAACATTTCAGATCATACAAGTCCCTACTGTGTCTTGTCACTGTAATGTTCAAGCACACACATCTCCTGTTACGCACTCTCATCAATTTAACAATATAGTAGGTATTCAGAGGATGTCACTCCGCAATTCTCAGCAGTCTTAAACTAGACTTGGAATGCGGCAGTGCTCGGGGGGGTATTATATTATTATTACCCAACAATACAACTCACAACATGGTACTCAGAGGCCATCAACCTTGTCACTCCGCAATGCTCAGCGGTCTCAACCTAGACTTGTCATTCGGCAGTGCTCAGGGGGTACTATAGGCTTGTTACCCAACAATACAACTCGCAACATGGTACTCAGAGGCCATCAACCTTGTCACTCCGCAATGCTCAGCGGTCTCAAACTAGACTTGTCATTCGGCAGTGCTCAGGGGGTACTATAGGCTTGTTACCCAACAATGCAATCAGAAATAACATTCTGGTAAAATACTGCAATACAAAAAGAAATCGCATTCTGTCAAAATCCAAACAATACAGTACAACGTACTAATCATCACCTTCTAGCAAAATACCACAACAATACAAACAGAAATCACATACTCGCAAAATACCACAACACAAACAGAAATCACAACCAGTCAAAATCTACAACAATACAAACAGTAATCACCTCCTAGCAAAATACCACAACAATACAAACAGAAATCATATACTCGCAAAATACCACAACACAAACAGAAATCACAACCCGTCAAAATCCACAGCAATACAAACAGTAATCACCTTCTAGCAAAATATCACAATACAAATTGTAAAGCCTTCAATCAGCAAGGCTGCTATACTTTAATAAACATTGGCAAGTACTTACCAGACAAACAATTAAAAATAAAGAAAGCAAAATTATACGATACGTTCTGAGGGCGACCATTTGGTGGTGCAAGCGACATCGTTGGCGCTCGTGTCGTCAGATTTAGGAAAATAATTTGACCACAGGCAAAGACAGTCATTTGTGAAGAGATATCGGCGACATGAAGGATTCTCCAATTCGCACATATCACTAGTATTGAATATCATCATTTAATCAGATTGTACTGAATATTATTAGCAGTACTGAGGCCCATCTGCGGGGAAATTGTAATTTGTGCAACACGCTCGACCATTCTGACTTAACACTTTCCATTATTACGAACACTTTTAATTGTTATGTGCCCTAAAGGTGCACTACAAACTTTGGAAGCTCGATAATTCAACTTATGGAAAATAACACAGCTTTCTGTAGTTATTAAGCAAACTTGCACTTGACCGAAAAATAACTGGAAATAGAGTAAACGTCGTTTTTCAATTATAAAAGCGTTCTTTGTTTGTTCCATCTTTTTAACACTTAACTACCGTATAAAACATGGGCCAATCCCACTTCTGATGTCAACACTTAATAAAACACACGGTGTAAACGCTATACACAATTTGTAATTAATAAAATACAAAGGTAAAAACGCTCTGCACTGGCATTCAAACCAGCTTCAGAGACGACCCTTGCCCGCACGCCGCTAGAGCTACGTTCTGAATAATATTCTTTTACTAAAATATCAACAAACACTTTCTATTTCGGGCAAGACGCCTCGCAGACCATTTATGGGCGTAATTTATGATGTAATGTAATACGTTCCTTGGACTTCATAATTCCAAGAATCAGACCGAAATCTTTTGTTATTGACTGTATGCTAACATATATATATATATTTCTATGTAGAATTGCAAATCCGTAAAGGAATGCTAAAACTATCTGGTTCTTAATCCTAAATAGCAGAAGCCGGGTCCCAAGTTACTGAGATTTTTTCAAATAATTCTGTCGCTTTCCAGATTAGCGCTTTAGACGTTTGCCAACCTTCAAAACTGCAGATCCTTTAGAATAAATTGCGTGAAAAAGTGCTGGGATACCTGCGATAATCTACGCAAGTCACTTGAGACCGGAAGGTGTGCTTCCTGCGTACGCAATGAAATCAAAACTATTAATGAGTGTGGCAGTAGTTTTAAATTTATTTGGACAAGTAAAACCATGTAAGAAGTAATTTTTACGATATTTGTAAGAAGAATTTTTATTGGAGGCACTTCTTATTTCTGTATGTCGGATTTATTATCTTTTTTAGCCCACAGGCCAATATTTGCAAATGATTAAAAAACAACAGAGTATTATAATTACATTATCATGTGCAAGCTTTTATTAGGAGCATAGACCTTTGGTATTTTGAAAGTGATGTAAAAATACCAAAATACGAGGCGGATAACTAGAGATACCATTTCTGCCTTCCGCCCAACTGAAATTATTTCCGCAGTAGGATGGTTAAACATTCAGGAATTTTCTTAATAAAACTTATCGAAAATCAGAATATTTAAAGAAGTAAGAGATCGACAAAAATAGCTTACATCCGACGATGAACGATATACCTATGATGATGATGATGATGATAATGATTGTACTATTATACGTAATGTAAAATTTTTAGTATTTGCTGTTCGAATTAAATACCCTGATGGGGTTTACCAAATTGTTAAATATTTTTGTTAATCGTTTAGTTATCTAACCTCATTTACAATTATTGCATTAGTTTTACTCAAAATGATAAACAGAATAGTACAAATTAAAAATTCGCCTAAGATATACAAGATAGATCATAGCCTTTTAGAAAAGGAAGGCTATACTAATTAAAGTTACAGTAATGACTACGAAATGCTGCTGAATTTTCTAGGCAAATTCTTTGAGAACGTCTATCTATAGTTTGAGGTACATAAAAACACCTTAAAAAGTAATGCCACTATTTTAGCAGCAATCTTTGGATTACGAACATCAAAACACAAATTTCAGATGAAGATATTTAACCTATATTTAAGTCGATGTTAATTTTTCTTGTGTAGTTGCATGTTTTTACGCACATTTCAGACTATAACTGGTAAGCATTGACTCAACCAAATATATAAACGTAATCGCAATAATCCATTTACATGCTACAAATTAATTTCTTGCAAGTAAAACATAAACACATGTTGTTGTTGGTCCATGGAGGTCCCAGGGAACCTGTATGTCGCTAGAGTTCGGGAATCCAGCCTGAAGTGGCTGTCCTGTCCGAGCTAGGCATTCACACAGCACGTGGTAAGACGTTTATTCGTCGTCTATGCATATGCACCTACGACATGTGGTTAGCTGTTTGTTCAGGATGCAATGGTCTGTCAGAACCCTGGTTGGTCACCATTCTGAGGTAGTTTCTGCTCGGATTTAGCAAGTCTTTAGATAATTTTTGCGAAGGGCTCCAAATAAGTTTCCTCATTTACCTACAAGGCTGAGTTACCCATAACGGGAGTGTTTCCTGATGAGATCCTGTTGAATCTCACGTCTTATGGTATTGGCGGTAATTCGGAGTGCAAGTTCTGGTCCGATGAGGGGTCTTTCGGCTCCCCTTCGTGCCAGTGCTGTGAATAATATTGATGGGAATGATTCCAGTAAAGAATAACATCATGTACAGTTTTACAGAAGATTCTATAGCTTTCAGTTTTACAAGTAGATGAGGAAAATATATGTCATTACTAATTTATACACGCCTGAATTCTTTAAATCAGAAGCTGTTCCCACAAGTTTGTCCGAAAAGTTCATCACCAGATGGTGAAACTACGGTTTAAGCCTATAGCAAACCTTTTTTTTCGGGGCGGGCCTACGATGTAATCATTTGTACGGTCTGAATTGTTTAAATCAGTCATTTTAATATAATATATGGATAGCACGTTCATAAACATGCTGTCTTTGTGATTAGTTCAACCATACTAAGGATCAAATGTCTAAGAAATATGTGGTCTGTCAGTCCCAGTTTTACAATATTCCAGTATTTCTCAATAGTCAAAATATGAAATTGAAATTACAAGCGTTATAACAAATTATACATGACTAGTTACATACGGTTGTGTTTACTCTTTTTTAAATATCTATTTGCCAGTTCGGCATAGACTGCTATTCATGACAGGGTTGATTGATGAATTTTTGAACATGTAAATCACTAGTCACTGTTGTCCATTGATACCTTATTGTATAATTCTGAGTAGGTTTACACCACACACGTGCCTTATTTATAATATGACATTTAGTTTGAATATTGATTTCCTTACTGTGCACAAAACACACCCAGATTTATATATGAGGCAACCATTTAGAACGTGTTCATTAAACAGTATACCACAAGTATTATGGAGGGAGCTTTCTTGCGCCAGTCCTATTTGTAATGCAAATGTACTAAGGGTTAAGATTCTTTTTTTCTACTAACGGCCTTGCTTGCCCCACATAAGATACATAACTATGCCAACAATTAATTTTACGAACTGCCTACGATGGAAAAAGATAACAGCGTCGTTAAAACAAAGGGAAGCAGCTTTAGAATCGGGAATTAATTCTAAACCCCAATTATAACTTTGCTCATTACGACAATGAATAGATAAAAATGGACTTAATCTACTAAATAGCAAAACGCAAAATAATCCGGTTTAACCCTTCGGAAGCCAATTCATAATAATTCTGTACACACTGCGCGTATCCACATACGCGGCACGCATAATCTAGATTCAGCTAACCGTTCCACTGATTTACAGCGGCTGATAGCGAAGCAGCGCGCATATTTAGGCCGCTGTTAATCCCGATAAACCCTCGTGTGCCACTGGACGTTGGTTAATTAAGGGTAAACTAACCCAATAGCTTTTTTGTGAAATCGCAGCCGATACGGACGACCGCTGCAAATAATAAGCAGTAGCGAACGTTTTATACAGACACTACATCTGTTTTTGCTAATACATGTGTCCGGTAAATACTTCGTGTTTGTCGGAATTTTGTTCGCTTTTTTGGGCTTTGCTGGTTCGCTGGAATTTGCCCACGTATATAATAAACGAACATTTTGTAATACGTTATGAAACTAAACATTAAAAATTTAAATTTTATGTTGCTTTAATATTATGTAGTGGCTACGAGATTTTTGAGAAAATTCTTCATTAGTAATTAATATTAGTTGAAAGAAAATAAAAATTCAAAGTTCCTGATACTTAGTTCCGACACAACTTATATAATTCTGTGTCGTCCCTTCTAAAGAAGTAAATCAATGCTCAATATTTTTCACATATAGGTAAATGCTTACACATTGCATGTTACTACTAAGCTTGGTTACCATTAACAGAGATACATAGTTCTTAATATTGTTTGAGATACCTTTCCATCTTAAACCATTCTTATATTAGTAACACGCACTTCCTCCTTAAGGATGGTATATAAGAGTAGGTCATCCAGGGTAATATAGTTGTGGGCTGCTATCCCCCACAGCATGTTGACTATAATCGATTTAGAGCCCCTTACTTATAGTACTGCATAAAGTAAAGGTCATCTAAGTTGTGCTACAGACATTTTAGTGTAGATAAACTTCAGTTTAACTTTGAACTACGTTTTAATTGTGAGTTATAATCGAACAAGTAGCTACGGGGCAATATAATTCTGCTATTTCCATTGATAGAAACTTAATTGTTTAAGCTATGGTGCGATACTAATGGTGATATATCAGACCGTTCTATTCTACTACTAATGATTTCGCTGGAAATAATAACTCTGTAGAACTTAAAGGCAGTTACAACACTCCAGAGCAGTAGCTATCGGTCGATTTGAGCTCGTGGCATACTTTTATGCTCACAAACTTTTGGCTGCCCACCAGACGAGTAAAATTTCAGAGATTCAATATAAAGTTGAAATACTTGCTTTAGATCTGCTCTGATACGTTACAATTGTAACTTTCCAATTTTAGCAACTTATAAAAATGCAAACACATAAGCAAAGGCAAGGAATCTGAGAGTAACTACAGCAGTTATACCTACATAGTAAAATACTATGATTTCTTAATGTAGTACTTGATATTATATTTTTTTATTATTCTATTGAGATTTGGCCTTGTACACAGTTTTTCTATATCGAGTGCCTTATCCTTATTGCATTTTGTTACTAGTTAGCTGTGATATAATTACAAAAATTATATCAATATAAATAAATTTTATCTTTAGAGATACAAGGTGGTTCATGGTAGCGGGAAATTTTGCGAACTTTATTATTCTAAAAGCATCTGTACTTAGCTAAAACAAAATATACCAGTAAAAAGACAAATATTGGCCATTTTTATTTCTTACAAATTATCCCGGGCGAATGGCCTCCTCTTCTTTCTATAACTTC
The DNA here is from genome assembly GCA_014611495.1 of Limonius californicus. Classification (NCBI taxonomy): domain Eukaryota; kingdom Metazoa; phylum Arthropoda; class Insecta; order Coleoptera; family Elateridae; genus Limonius; species Limonius californicus. The sequence goes on from JABXWE010032879.1 coordinate 7,625, forward strand.
CTGAAGTCGGACGTTGAAATTATGCATAACACACCGCAACATATCTAACGGAATGTTAGAAATTTCTTGAATAATTTTTCTTTTCAGCTCCGGAAAATCTCGTGGTTTATCAATAAAATCCTTGCTTTTGAGATAGTAATCGCAGGCCGTTAGGTCTGGCGAGCTTGGAGGCCACTTCATGTCCCCGTGTTTAGAAATAACGCGATCTGGAAACAGTCTTCGCACAGCAGTCATTGATACCCTTGCGGTATGTGCAGTAGCACCGTCTTGCTGGAACCATGTATTCTGGTTGTTCTGTGGAAGCAGGTTCAATTGCTGTGTCAGAAACTGGTTTATCATGTCAGCATAGCGTGCAGAATTGACTGTTACAGAATTTTCATTCTGATCCTCAAAAAAGTAGGGACCAATAATTCCCATAGAGGACATTGCACACTATACCGTTACCTTCGGACTGTGTAATGGTTGTTGGTGAAGTTCCTTTGGATTTTCCAAAGACCAATTACGGCTGTTTTGCTTATTGGTATAGCCTGATAAATGGAAATGCGCTTCATAGGACATCCATAAATTTTGAACATCAATTTCTTGTTGTAACATCCTTCCAGCAAAATGCAGGCGACGTGGCAGATGTGGTGGCTTCAGTGCTTGAACAATCTGGATCTTGTAAAGATGGAAATGGAGACCCTTATGTAAAATTCGGAGAAAAGTCGTTCTAGCTAAGCCAATTGCCTGACTGTTTTCGACTGGAACGTTTCGGACTGCGCTGTATAGCTGCTCTAACTCGATCAATGTTATCCAAAGTTCTAACACTTCCGTTTGGTCCCGTGCGTTTGACATTGTTCGCTGATCCGCTTTCCTCACATTTACGAACCCACTTTTTATGACGTGACCAACTGGAACTCTCCCGTGACGAGGAATATTGAAATTAATCCGAAATTCCCGCTGTGCTGTTCCCACAGCGTCAGTATTTATGTAATACGCGCAAGCAGAGATCTCCGCTATCCTTGCTTGTGCCCAAGAAAACCTCCGATGAGGCTAATCCAATAAACATATCTACATATACTCTGAGAGCCAAGCTGCTATAATAGCCCTTCGCTCTACTAAAATATACCTACCCTAAACTGGCACAAGAATACAGGCAAACTTGGTTCGCAGAACTAGGTCAAGGTGATGTGGATTCCCGGACACCGCAACATACAGGAAACGAGAAGGCAGACTCCTTAGCCAGAGAAGGCTCCCAGAAGCTACTTATTGGTCCGGAACCAGCTCTCGTAATGTTAAATCGGAGATCGAGAGATGGTCTCGGTTCCAGTTCAACAACACAGTCAGGGATAATACAGCCGAAGCTACTTATTCAAGAACCCTCGCCCACTAACACAAAGCAGCTCCTTAGCCTTATCAGTAAGTAAATTAGAATTGTGGTCGGCGTCTTAACCAGTCATGGCCTTTCAACAAACACCTACACACTATGGATCTAGTAGATAGCCCCGCGTGAAGGTTTTGTAGGCGACAGGAGCAATCAGCCTTCCACATACTTCCTAACTCTCGGAGGCTCTCAGTCCTTAGACAAAAGTACCTAGAAGTCGGTATACTGGAGCCTGACGACGTAAGGAGAGATCTAATCGGGAAGCTGTTAGCCTTCGGCAATTCATTGGATTTCTTTTTTTTTTGTAAGATCTAAAATTTAGATTTTAACCAAACTACCAAATAACTTGGAAGAACTGAGACCCGAATTGTTGGTGAAATAAGAATCGCTGCAGAGTAACTGAATGATTTGTACATAAAGTTGGATATTGCCACGAAATTATTTATTATTCAAATGACCGTGGAGGTGCCTGTTGTCATGAGTTTCCACGTCGCACTAGCACCTTCGACTGGACCTAAGGAGTAACACCATAGTGGTAGACGGGATCGCCGGCTTTAACGTGCTCTCCGAACTTAAATTAGAAATCCTTTTAAACTGCCAACACCTTCATTGTATTCGCCATATATCCGAATCTTCACGTACAAAATTTTGTAGAAAGCGCGTTTGCTGTATTAGAGATATTTGCTTCGTTCCGTAATTTTGCCCAATTCTGGACAGTCTAACTTCTATTGAATTTATTATGTGCTCGACACATATTTTAATGTATACGTATCCGGGCCGTACAAGCAGAGTAAATGTTCTTAAATCTTCTACATTTAGGATACCTGTGATTCACCGCTCAATACAAGAGAAATTGTATAGAACTTAACCAGACCTGTGAACGAATTCCAAAAACCTCTTTCATCAGGAGGAAGATATTGAAAAACTACGATAACATCGTAATTCCTGCCGCGATTACGTTATGCATATAAATAGGTATTCTGAATTCTAGAATGACCAGGAACTATAGCAACTATTCTGTGATCACTATTGAAAAATTGAATAATCTGAATATCTGAAGTAAAGATGCGCTTTTCTCTCTTTTCTACAGCCAATATTAATTGAAAACTCTGTTATTTTTACAAGCTGATCGCTTATTCAACCACTTTTATCAATTTTCAACATTGAAGATTCCACTGTTATATTGTTTGGTAGAGTTAGTAGACGCATTTATAGAGTTTTGGTATTAGAGGAGAAATTTACTCTCACACCGTTGATATGTTGTGTTATAAATTGGAGCTAACATATCGGTATAAATAGTTACAATAGTTTAATAAATAATGTTCACAAGTTGTTGTTATCTACTAAAACTTCATTAGGTTTCATCATGTTTTCATATCTAAAAACAATAATCTGAAGGCTTGTTCGTTACAAGGGCAGAACTGAATGACAGAAGAACAGTAAAATGTAGAGATTCTATTTATGTGCTACTGTAGAAAGCTTTTATCTTACTTTAATTCGATTATAAATAATTTAGAAGGTAACTTAATCTCCATAAAGAATTTCATATTAGGGCACTGCATCTCAAACGGTGACTATGAATTTCTAGTAGTCAAATCCATCAAAAGACCAGATATAACTGCAACACAAATAGAATAGGTTAGAGAAAAGAGCAAACACAACGTCTAAGAATTGTAGCATACAAATAACTAAATTTACATGGATTTGTTAGTAAAAGGCACTGAAAAGTGAACTTTTTTGTTAGTCCTGACTCCTGAGCTGTTTTCCTGTATAATTCAGGACTGCTATTTTCTCAACACCCAAAATCAACTCGGATTGCAAAAATATTGTTATACTTCTAATATGTGATAATGGTAACCTCTATTTAAATTCTATTAATTCCACAGCTACCTAGCATTACGTAGAACACAATATATTGTCTTCATATGTCTCGATTATCTTTTTTTTAAATTGAAAGATGTACAGGGTGTTCCGTTTGTGCTAACTTCAATAAAATTACAGGAAAAAAGTATAAATTTCTTATATTTAGTGTGAAGGCATCGTATAGGAAAAATCTAAGTCTTAAATGTTATAGAAAAATATCTAGGTATAATAAAGCAAAATCATCATTTACGGATTTTAAGCAGTACAATGTAGTATAGAGCGATAAGATCCTTTCCGGGGTTCAGAATTTGGTAGACTCTCTATTTTCATATGACCTTGCGATAAGTAAACTAAAAGAAGAATACACTTATACTAAACATTAAATTATTTCTATCTGTGAATTCATCACAGGAAGAACCAATAAATACAGCCAGGGCAAAAGTGCTACTAATCTTACATGAACTTACATACTTTAGGACGTGCTGAACTTGCATTCGATTAAAGTTTTGTATGTGATTACAGGATTTTCAAGATTACAGACTTTTGAATGTTACCAAGAAGGAGTAGAAATTAAGAAAATTGTTACCTGCTGGGGATAATACTTAAATGTACGTCCATCAAATGAATATGTACTAAAATATTCGTAACTCATAACAAGTTAAGTATGCAAGCTTTAGGCGGGAGGGTGACGAAATTCACCCAACCGTGAAAGTGTCTCTTGGAATGCTAAGAGTAAACAGGGACGACAGGCTGCAAAATGCCAAGCTGATCAGTCTACTGAAGACAGCGTTGTTGGTAACTAGGCGTTATTTTTGCATATTTGTCATCGTAACTGATTAATAGCGTTTGCGAATCCACCAACTAATTGCGATGCGATTATGCTCTAAGCTGAGGCAAGGAGTGATATTAGGGTTAAATCATTCGGAAGGCAGTCAGCTGGTAGAGGTGGTATCGTAAAGGCGCCTACGTCGATTTATTACTAGTATTATGAATGTTACATCAATTCCGGGACGGCATCAGCTGGCCAACTAAGAATTCACTATCCTGTCCTGGAAGACCCTCGGTGAGTACAACTGCCCAATATTTGTTGACAGATCAAATTAGTAAGTCTATTTTATTATCACATGCATGTCATCTGCCTGTCGCTGTCAGTGAGTTCTGATCGTATCCGCTGTTTGCTTACCCAGGGACTGCACAAATGAAATGCAGAAGCACTGCAACCGTATTTAAATTTAAAATTCAGTACTTTTTATACGACTCCCGTAAGGTCGACCCTAACAGAATGTATATACAAATTTAGAAATGTCTTGTTCCACCAAAAAAAAGTCGCCAAAGCATTCACGAAAAAGGGTGAGGATAACCGGTAACTTGGAAGACAGATATATTTATATTTACAAGGAAAACAAAATATTACTCGTCTACAATTTTTGTAAATGAACCTTTATATTTATGTTACAACAGGAATATCCATAATAAATACTTTACATAATTTAATGTTGTAACATATATTATGCACGTAAACCCATATATAGTAAGTAAAATAAAGAAAATTAACCCCCAACACGTGTCTGACCTGCCTAATTGGCTGGTGTTTACTTATGACTTTGTTTGTTGCCCGAAAGATATTATATTTCATAAAATATTATAATCAAACATTTTGTATGGTCACATACACACCCAAACCTGTCCATTTTTTCTCTAATTTGTTTCTACATCCTTACAAATGGCCATACAAACTTAACTTTCAAGATTCGCTATTCATACATAACTGTCGTGAATTATGAATTAGCTGTTGCCTGGTAGAAGGCAACCTTAGCTTATAGCGAAAACCCCGCTAAAACCACCAACGTCTCTGGAGATCAATTTGAAGTATTTCCCCTGTAAGTTGTTAACATTCCACTACCGTCACCGCAGGGTGGCGTCAAAGTACCTTGTAACTGTTGTTGATGCTAATGTCCAAGTTTTAAAGGAAACTGTGTCAAACAAATTCAGTAATGTGCATTTAATACATTTTCCGGTTTCAATTGATACCAAGTCGATTAAAAATTACACAGCGTATATTCAAGCGAATATTATAAAATTGATGGAGAAAATTCTAGTTTGCGGGAATAAAAGTGATTATTCCTTAGAATGAAAAATTAAAACTTGGCACTATCAATAAGCCAGTGGTTTACACCTGAAAATAATAAATCGCTCCATATTGATCACGTCATCGTGAAAGAAGAAGAATATAGTATTATCTGAGATCCTACTATGAAATTTAAAATTGAAAGGTGCTTTCAATTAGATAATCTAAGTTGGTAATAGAAATTCATCCAATCTAAACTTATTTACAGTATAAGCGTTTAAGGTTGCCTAACGCAATCCCAAATTCTTCCTGTAACATCGCGTTGTAGCACAGCCCGATCATTTGCGGAAATACACAGACTAACATTAAATAAACATGTAAATAATATTTCTTATTTTAATCATTGAACCTTAACGCTATTTACATCTATTACATATTATCTGTCGCACATTTCATTGCTATTTAATGTTTTTAATTTCAAAATATTTATTTAACGTTGAAGACTTTATATCAGCGGTCAGCAACCCGCGGCCTGCGGGTCGATGGCGGCCCTGTAAGATCTATTGTGCGACCCTCGCAATTTCATCAAAAAACTTTTTCCTGCAGCCCAATGTTACGTAAAAAAAACCTTATCGTTCCGTTACGGAGGTCAATTTTACCACTTATTTTCTCGTGCTTTTATTATTTTAATGGAATCTGAACCTTTAAGTTGGGAGGACGAAGAATTTTCACACAATTCGGGAGGTGGTATATTTCTTGATACTACTTTTCCTCCCCATTCTTCCCTAAAATAATCAACAAGGTTTGCTTTTTATCATTCGTTATTTTAATATTAACTTATTTGAATTATTAAATACCTGACAATTTTGCAGAAGTTTGCTTCTTTGGAAATTGTCGACTATCAGGTTTCGATTGGTTCATTCTGCTGGGTTCGCAAATTGTAAAACTGATTGTATAATAGTAAATCTGTTACGTGTATACTAGGACCTACTACAACCCCAATAGCTCGCAGGTACTCACCGAAAGGGTAGCGACTGCCACCACAGCAGCTGACGCACACCGAATAAAGGGTACATCACACCTGGAGCTCCAATGCTCTTCCCGCAGGCGCGGATTAAAGGATTTTGTGGATCGAAGAATAAACCATTTCCCGACTTAAGAGTTAAGATAGTGTAGTTAGTACCATAGCTAAGCTTACAAAAACCCCTTCTTTATAAGTGTAGCATGACGTTCACCTCCTACCTGTACGTCACCACTTATTAATTGCTTAAGTGGCTTGATCTTTATAAAATGCTGCCTAAGCATGTTTAATCTTATAATACTGTTGTCACACTTTGATTTCATTTTTAAAAATAGGAAAATTGGTTTACTCAGAAGTAGAACAAAAATTGAAGGGCACATTGGCTTTTGTGCAGGACGTCCGTGCATTGACAACGTGTTTTGATTAAAAGAATTAACTGAAAAGAAAATTCAACGTGGAGGAGAACCGTACATCACATACAAAGACTTAGAGGTAGGGTATGACTCAGTATCATTTCAAAAACTGTAGAAAACTGAAAGGAAATGGTATTAATGCAAGGTAAACAGTAACATGCAAAACATGGAAATACAGTATGTGAACCATTTATAACAAACACAGGATTGCCGTTTGTCGTCTACGCCCTTCAAAATTTATAGACACGATACAGAAACACTAAATAAAATAGAAGAAAGGAAAATAATTTAAGACGCTACATCCGGTCCTATGGAACAAGCAAATAATGTTAAAATTGAAAACTACATGCAAGACGATTTTCCAGAGTTGTGTACAATGTGGTGCAGAAACATGGGTAGTAAATAACCAGTTAAAACAAAAGATTCAGGCAAAAGACATGGACTACCTTCGAAGAAGCTGTTGTGTTATGCGATTGCAACACATAGGAAACGAGGAGATTATATAAAAATGGGTGTGAAAGAAACTCTAGTGGAAGAAATGGGAAGGAAACAGTTAAAATAGTATGCCTATCTATACCAGATGGAAGATTATCACCGAGGCTTCGCAAATGGATGCCATTAAAACGAAGAAAGAAAGGTAGCACTAGAAATAAATGGAATAATATGGTAAATAATGCAATGGAAGAAAGAGATCCATAAGAAGATGATTGGTAAGACGACGAAGGCGGAAAAAGGTTGCGGGGAACGGTTTTCAGAACTGTAAAACATTCGCTTATATATGCATATACAGAACAATTTTCAGAGCAAAAAGAGACAATATACATATTAACCCATGACATTTATATATAATCACGTCAAATACAATCGTTTACGTACTTTCCATACTTTTTATGACTTACATACTTACTACATACATACTCTATTACTATTATTTTGCCAGAAACCTGAGCAGGAGATCTGCTAAGCTGACTATTGTTAGTAATATTGCATCGTGCATTAGAACACTAGCATATCTATATGTTGCTGTAAGTTAGATTTATATAGTATTATTGATTTTCCCCACATCTTGTTTACCTGCTTGCTTTCTCAATTTCTGATTTGTCGACGGTAGTATTCATCAATGGAATACGCTAGCGATACCGTTAATAAGTCACCGAATTTTGATATGTATGAAATGACATACACCAGCACTAAACATTATTGAAGTATTCAACATATCAAGGTATCAGGGTCACGTACATCATTAAGGTGTGAGAAGCATTAGAATATTAAAGCAATAAATATAATGAAAGTATCAAGTCAGAGACAATAGTTTGAGGAAAATATAAGTAACATAAACACAGAAGTATCATAATTATTACAAGAAGTTGAGGTTAACTACTGTAACATGAATTATACCTTTGTAGTATTCAAGTAGGTTCCGTAAGTATTACAGCAGTACTTAGAAAGTAATAAAAAAAATAATAATTATCACCAAAGTTAACATGCTATTTATATGAGGATTTGTTAGTCGTTTGGGGTGATTGTAAAATTGGTCCCTATTTTATTATAATTGATGCAACTAGTGTATTTCTGTCTCTATATTTGCATATCTTTACGTAATAAACACTATGAACTTATGTTACATCCGCGTATAAATGTTCCCTTTGAGAGGTGATATATCAGTGATAAGTAAGTTACACAACATTTTACATCGATACATAGAAATTTGACCCTGTCATAGTTGAATACATTCTATAGATTGTTACTTTGAGTATTATTCTTTGTTTGATATTTTCTATACCCCTACGTGTGATACTACCACACCTTTAAAACTTGTAATACCAAGGGGGCTGCAAAAAACCGTAATATCAGTTTTTTGGATATATTTTTGACAAAACATTCTGCGACTTCTGTGGTTTTAAATAATTGTAGTTTTTAGTTTTCCGAACGCTCCCTACATATTGTTCGACTTGAAATGTTTTTTCGAACAACAGTACTTCAGATGTTACACTCTGGGATATGTCTCAGCCCTACTCGGAATCAGTTGCTTGTTAAATTTCCGTACTTCTTCTGTAATGTCCCGGTAAGTTTCAGTAATTCCCCTGTGCATTACTGTGAATATCCCACATACTTTCTGCATTAGAAGTCAGTAATGTAGTAATGCCCTAAAGACAACATACGGTTAGCATTGTATTTCGCTGTATGAAGTGGTGTTCAAAATGTGTTTTCGAAATGAGATAAATCTCACAGGAGCAAAAATGTTGAGGTTACATGATGATATATAATGAGACACCATGGTTGAAGAATATGAGGCAAGTGATATAGAAGATGAGCAACATGTGTCTGATTAAAAACAAGTTGATAATCAAACGTGTGCAATTGATGACAATAAGAATGTAGACCCAGCAAGTTGACTAAGCGAACTCATTTGATGATTATCCTCTTTACACTGCCTTAGATGGTACCAGTTGGTCTAAGTTACCGGTAAGTAGAATGTCAAGAAGTCCACACGCAAATATACTTACGGTTGCTACAGATTCAAGTTCTAAAATATCCAGCATCATAGCTAGCAGCAGAGGTGCAAGAATAAGATTTCTCCTTCAATTAGGTAAAGATTTATTCCAGAGAAAATATAATAATTTGTTATAAGGTGAATACATAGGAAAGCATGCTAAAGGCTTACCCTGGCATACAAAATGAAGAAACCCAGACCAAGCCTGTTCCGATATTATCTATGTACAAAGGTCAAAGATAGGAAGTCAAGACGTTGTATCAGTTTGTACGCCCACAACATTCCCAATCGCAAATATTGTGCCTAAAATGTGAAAATAATTACCCATTTTCTAATTGTTCAGTATGAGTTTAAATAAAGGTATTGGAGTAAAATATGCAGCAAAATATTAAATTATCTTAGAATTTGTCAAAACGTAATGGGGTGCAAATGAATCTCGCTTGATATCGTACGTAAGAAGAAAAGATTGGTATTATAAGGGTTAATATTATCTACCAATACTTCAATGTCTTTCACACTTTTACACTTTTGAAACTTGGGGATACCTATTTGGCGACGATAGGCAAGGTCATGTACTCATTCTACATTTTATAATACTCTTTTATCAGAAGGAAACTTTATAATTGACAACAATAAAAATTGTTGTCAACTGAATAATTATGAGTTACGTCAGAATAGGGGAATAAACCCATATCCATTTCTACTGCAAGAGATATGCAAACACAAAGGTAACTGATTTTCGCAAATAGTATAGTGTTTTGCACAACCACCCAGGTTATTTGTAGGGAGATCTCGCAGGCAGACAGACAAATTACACTAAATTTGCTTTCTTTTCTGAGGCACGGTAAAATGTAAATCTTTGGAAATGCTTTGTTCTGAGCTCTGCATATTTGTTCGAATGCAATTGCTAGGAATATGTCATTGTATAAGACATTTTACTTATACCGCACAACACCAAAAGTCTCTAGAAGTACAGTTTCAATTAACTGAAATGTTAATTATTGGTTTTACTACTCATTTCTTTTGCTTAAACAAATGTAATTTTCTTTTCGAAATTACTACTAATATTACATTGAGTATGAGTGTTTTCAGGTCAAATATTCAAACTATCAATAAAGTACCAGATCGATACAATTGTATTTTCTTGTTACAACTCAAAAAAATGTTTTTATGAAGAAGGTTGCAAAGTTACAGAATTTTTAAATTACGTAATATGCTTTAGGAGGGATACGCAACTACGTCTCTGGAGTTTCTTAAGGGTAAAATACTTAAACCAATTACAAAGCTGTCAGTCAAAGCACAAACATAGCTTAGCATCATTTGGGAAAGCAGAAATTTCATTTAACTACATCCGATAGCATTTTTTTTTATGAAAACATGTTAATCTGTGTGTATACATTGCCAAATATTAGCTATTTAGGCACACATATCTATGACATAGCTGTCTGATGAAGTAGTTCCAGTAGAAAAACATCTACAATCAACCAATTAATAAATAAACGGTATCAACGTAAATGTAGTAATGATAGTTGAACTTACTATTACAAGAGGGTAACATACTTTTGTTATAGATATTTCATATTTTGAAAGTGTAAAAATTCTATGCTAATTGAAGTAAAATTGTAGATATTATAGAATTATATAGTGGGTGTTTAAGAAAGGTTGGATACCTACGTGTAATACTCATCAAACCAAACAAAAAAGTCTTAATTGAAAACATGTCCCAAACGAACTGCTTCAGACAGCTGCTGCAACACCGTGTAGTTAGTAAGTTATGCATCAATGAGATTTTGAGTACGTAACCGGGACGGTTATGCGATTAGGCATTTGACCCTAATAAACTTTGGTAGCAAAGTTTCACATTGTTCGTATCTCTTGTCTATCAATTGTTCTAAGGTAACAGATTCCACCTATCTGAGTTTCCTAATGACTAATAACTTAATATTAACCCCAAATCGTACTTTTTCCACCTAATTTTAAAGTCGACTCTCGATTCTTCTTTCTTCTTTTCCATCCTTCCCCTCTGCAGTTGTCGACTAGGAGTCCATCGATTTCTTTCCAGCTGGTACACCTTTTGTTCCTTCTCCTTTGTTTTCCCCTTCCTTACCCTCTTCCTGCTTCTTCTTCTTCGTTATCCTGTTCTTCTTCAGTCGATTCTTGATCGGAGGTCGGACCTGTTTCGTAGTGTATTTCTATTGACGCATTTAGTATTTCTGCTGCTACTGCTATTGATTCGGTTCCTCCCCAAAAACCCTCTTCCCCTAGGTCTTCGAAGTAGGCTTCTATTTGTAGTGCTGGACCGTAGGCAGAATCCAGATGCTTGTAGCGCGGAGCCAGATTTCTTACATTTTCCTCAAGTTGCAATTGGAAATTTTGTAAATTTTTTCTGATGTATGACACGATTTATCTTAAGTTGAAAGCTTCCTGTTTGGGCTGTTCCCGCGGTGCTGTGCCCCCTATGTTTTCCTCTGCTATAGAGTTGAATAAA
>JABXWE010032880.1:0-20310 GCA_014611495.1 Limonius californicus
TGCGATTAAAAAAACAGTATATGTACAAAGTGATTTTTTAAAAAGTCAATTGCAGTAGCCTAGGGATTGTCCCGTCTATATTAAGCTTTAGAATCTGACAATATGAAAATTGTAACAGAAAGAAAGAAATCTTGACGAAAAACCTGTAATTTACTTACCTTAATAAATTACAAATCAGTTGCAACTAAATACTTGTTCATTTTCACATTTTGTTGGACCAAAATTTTTATCAACCTGAACTGTCACACAGTTTGACATACAGGTACATGTCATTCAAAGCTCATTACAGCTGACTGCAGACGGAATAGCTTTTCTTCTAGGCTTGTTGCAATTGACTTTTTAAAAAATCACTAATATATAATAATTATTACATTTAGCAACAATAAATTAAGTTTTAATTTGGACGCGTTCTTATAGTGTGACCAACAGCACTAAGAAATTCAGCCATTGGTCTCGTACCTTCGTTGTACTCAATACATAATGAGCGCAGTGTTGTCTAAAGCGGGTAACGGAAAAAAGTTCACTGGAAAAAACGTCACCGGAAAAAAAATCATGGAAAAAACGTCACTCGGAAAAAACATCACCGGAAAAAACGACACCGGAAAAAATATCACTCGGAAAAAACGTCACCGGAAAAAACGACACCAGAAAAAGAAAATACCTGCAAAAAAGAAAGCCAAACAAGAATATGCACACAGTAAAAGTCTGCACCCTCACTAACGACTTAATTGCAGTTTAATGGTCAATAATGATGGACCTGCCTCTTACCTGGATAGATAGAGGAAGACAATTAGTATGTAAATAAGATAAGACAAATACTTCTTGTATTATCAACTTATTTTGTATAAAAGGATAGATAGAGGAAGACCATTAGTATGTAAATAAGATAAGACAAATACTTCCTGTATTATCAACTTATTTTGTATAAAAGGAGAGGGCAAAACTACCCTTTCATCAGTTGTAAGTGCTGCTTCTTCTGTAGGTGGGATTTTTCCGTGGATAGGAAGTGGGTCGCGTGTTCAGTTGTTCTAATTTCATATAGTGTACTGATAACTCTTGCTTCATTTTGGTGATAAGTAACCAAATAGATGGGTGTTTAACACCAACCAAGTGACTAAAACGATTCTTCCAACCTGAAAATGAAAATATACTATATGAGTAAAATAGAAAAATAGAAGGCCATGTAAAAATACAAACCTTCTGTGCTGTTGTTAGTTTTGTTTGCACCAGCTGTCACAGCTTCGTTCACATTCCACGTTTCTGGAGGAAATGCTGGAGCGCAACGCCGAAATCTCGCTCCTCCCTGCTGGTTCCCAACTCTCCTGTACGTTCCCGTGACATATGTCTGATCAAAATAATCTATTAGATTCATATATGTTGCCGCGTCGGAATGATCCCTCAAAAACTCAATTCCTCTAGGGACTCTATCAAGAGGTAGGAAAGCCAAACCATCTAATATTCCTACGAAACTGCTCACCCTCTCGTTAACGAGGTATAAATTTAGCAGGCCTAACTCTTGCACTTTCCTGTGAGTGCTTTGGCACAGGTGGTAAAAGCAACCTCTTATAATAACTTCATCACTTAATGCAGATTTTACAGCATTCATTGTGGCTTTTTCGAAATCCATATACACAATATTCGCTTCTGGGTAAAAGCCTTTTCGCTCGCATTCTCTTAAAATATATTGCAGCATACATTCATAAGCTCGTTCCGTTTTTCTTTCCAATACTACATATGCAGCAGTTACGAAAAGTCCTGATCTTTTCAATCGAACAACATATGGAAAAGTGGTGGAACCAAAGAAAAATTGCCATCGATGTACCAAGAAGTGGCGGAAGAAAGGTACTCCAGTTGCTTATCAGTACTAAAAATGATGATTCTGCCCTCATCCTCACTTTCGGAGGCTCTATTATCAAAAAGCAAAAATCTCTCCGGGTTTGGTCCACTCGTCAATGTCCATTCTCCTGCATTATACAAATAAAATATTATTATTTTAAAAAATATAAAATATTGTTTACTTAGCGGTTTTGTAATTCATAGATTTTTAAATATAATACACTGCTAATACTACTGAAATGGCATTTTCTTGCCTTCAATTATTAATTCCTCTAGGTTAGTGGGGGTTTTAGGGTTTCCATTCTTCTTATGATTTCGAAGAGTCTTCTTGACGTGGTCTTCTAAGGGAATCTTTCCCTTTACTCTATCTTCTATTTTTGAGACTTCCTCGGCAAGTACTTGAGATGGTTTCGCTAACGTGTCTTTAATCCTCTCCTTCATTACTTGAACACTTTTGTGGGCAGAAACTGAGCCATCATCAGCTGGATGATTGTGGGGATTTTTGGCACTGGAATCTCCATTTTCCAGTGTAGTGTTTAGAGTTCCTTTGCAGTATAATTGACAAAATAATAACATTAAAAGACTACTTTCATTCTAAACTTCATTTCAAGCTACGACTCAACAAATATTTTTTTGTTTAGATATGTTGTGATCTAAATAATTAATAGTAATTTACGATATAAGTAACGTTATCAGGCATTTTACATTACGAGAGAATTGTTTGAAAAAACGAGCGACGCAGGAGCGAGTTTTTTTAAATTCTCGAGTAATGTAGAACGCCGATAACGTTACATGTATCGTAACACGTTTTATTTTATCCTATAAATTACTAAAACTCTTCAAAAAAAGGAAATGACATTGTTCATAACAGAGAAACATAAATCTAGTGTACCTGAATTGGTATCCAAGTGATTTGTTTCAGCATTCTTTTGGAGGAATTAAATTCGAAAATTTGAAAGACTGCATATTTAATCTACACACTTCAAAGAGTCCAACGAAATGTCAACGAAGGAGTCGTCTTCTAAGGAAGAAAAATCTAAATAATACTTATTTATTTGTTTTTAACGTCTTATGTATGTCATTAAATTCTAATAACGTTTCGTTTTGTTAAGATTTTCTCTACAACACTAGTGCTGTTAAATGCATCTTTACGCAACTCGTCGCTAAGGAGTAATTAGCATAGTAACATTATAGGATGAAATAAAATAATGTTACATACCTTAAAGGACGATGATTTGCTGCAACGCCATATCAGGTGATCACTACAAGTTTTGTGTACAGTGTACATATAACCTCCGAAACACAGTTTTGGTTTTCCCTTGTTACTTTTAATAACTTCCATCTTCTACCAACAATTTTACACTTTGAAAGCACGACTTAGCAACTAATCACAAGAAGCAGCACTTACAACTGATGAAAGGGTAGTTTTGCCCTCTCCTTTTATACAAAATAAGTTGATAATACAGGAAGTATTTGTCTTATCTTATTTACATACTAATGGTCTTCCTCTATCTATCCTTTTATACAAAATAAGTTGAAAATACAAGAAATATTTGTCTTATCTTATTTACATACTAATTGTCTTCCTCTATCTATCCAGGTAAGAGGCAGGTCCAGCATTATTGACCATTAAACTGCAATTAAGTCGTTAGTGAGGGTACAGACTTTTACTGTGTGCATATTCTTGTTTGGCTTTCTTTGCAGGTATTTTCTTTTTCCGGTGTCGTTTTTTCCGGTGACGTTTTTTCCGAGTGATATTTTTTCCGGTGTCGTTTTTTCCGGTGATGTTTTTTCCGAGTGACGTTTTTTCCATGATTTTTTTTCCGGTGACTTTTTTTCCAGTGATCTTTTTTCCGTTACCCGCTATCAGGATATCTGTAAATAATCGCTACCCTAATGACTGTTTGCAAAAACCCTTGTTAGCCTAAATACATTCCTCGTTTTGAATGACTGCATAAAGCAAAATATTGAAATTTTATTCGATTTACTTTTAACCATGGAAGTGATAATCTGTAGCAAAGGTGGTGAGAAGTTATTGTGTAATGGGTATATGTATGTGGTGCATAAAAACTGCAAGTGGTATTCGTTGGCAATGTTGCAAATACGGCTAATTTAAGGTAATTATTAACAAGCAATTTAATTCATATGACATAGTAATTAAACAAACATAATAATTTTTTTAAAATTAATATTTTATCTGATTATTTTAAATATCAAGTTTAGATATTATGTTTGGTTGATTACAATGTTGCATTATTTTGTTATTTTAATATTTATTACTTTCTTATACAAAGTATATAAGAAAGTTCGGTCGGTTACCTACCCAGATTTTTTTATATACTTTATATATATCGAATTTTTACAAATAACTAGTAGACCATGCTTTTTTTCAAAAAAACAAAACTTCTGCTGTAGTTTCCCAGATCCCTGTAGTGAAAATGAAAAAGAAACTCGCCTTTACTTATTTATTAATTATACCTACTATTGTTTTACAGTGCAGAATGATTTTAACTACAACTTTAGAGAAAACAAACCGCGTTTTGGCAACGGAATGTTTTATTACAAAGAAAAACGTAGTTTACATATGAAAACATGTTACCCACAATAGTAGAGCAATGCGAAGACAGAAATCTTTTTCCTCATCCAACGCACATCAAAATGGATTTTGAAAGGAGTGCGATTCAAGCAGTGAAAACTATTTTTGCTAACCAAATTCACGTATCTGGCTGTTTTTATCACTTGTGCCAGAGGACTCATAGGAAAATTTAGGAGCTGGATCTTCAGCAAATATATAGAGAGGACGAAGCTTTCAGAAAATTCTCCGGAATGATGGACGGTTTGGCCTTCTTGCCACCCGAAGATGTACACAGGGGTATGGAGTACCTCAAACAAAATATTCCCCGGTGGTGCTGCAGAACTTCTATTTATTTTGATACTAGGTACATACGTTTCTGGCATTTATAGACAACTGGGGAATAACAATGGTGTTTTACGGCTTCGAAACATTCCTGCAATGTTTCCACTGAGGAATTGGAATGTTCATCAAACAACATTAGAAGACGAAGAACGTACCAACAACCAGACGGAAGGTTGGAATCACCGGTTTTCTAATTTGGTGGGCCAGAAGCATCCCACTGTCTGGGTTTTAATCAATAAGATGAGGCAGGAACTTGCTTGTGACAGGACCAAGATTCAACAACGACTTATTGGAAGGCTTCCACCAAAGAAAAAAAGGCCGGTCTATGAAGTACTGCAAACTCGTTTAAAGGCGTTATGTGAGGAATATTCAACGGGCACCAGAGACTTAGAAAATTTTTTAACCGCAATAAGTCACAACATAAGAACTATAGAAACTGTATAAACGTAAGTGTATGTTACTATTACTTCAGTATATAATTTGTAGTTTTCAATAAATAATAACATGTTTAGAAGCTTTTTTTGTCAAATCTTGTTACTAATGTAGAATTATCACAAGACAATATAAAATGAAAATACCAACAAGTATTTTTTCCGGGGGCTATTTTTTTCGGGGGTATTTTTTCCGGGGGTATTTTTTCCAGGGGGTATTTTTTCCAGGGGCTATTTTTTCCAGGGGCTTTTTTTCGGAGGTATTTTTTCCAGGGGGTATTTTTTTCCGGGGTATTTTTTCCTAGATTCGCTATTTCTATTCCAAACTTTGTTAGATAACTTTTTAAATATTAAATTTTCGAGAAAAAATGTAGAACCTATTTTTAGAAGACAGAATACTAGTTCAGAAGGTGCAAAACAAACTTAGGTTAACAATCTCGTTTTGAAAATATAGTGAAACCTGTCAATGCGGACCCTGTCTAAAACGGAAATCTCCAGAAAAATGTTTGGTCCCGCCCTAAAGAATACGTTTTTACCGTAACTAAAGCGGAAACCTCGGAACGGAAACGTAAATTACACACCCCAAATGGACAGTATGACTAAGTTATACCTGCCAATTGCGAATATAAATCCGGTTTAGTACTATTCAAGAACCTTCTCTTCCAAGAAATGTTATCAGAAAGGCCGTTGCGGGTGGCAGCAGTTCATTTCAATGATTATTCTCAGAAAAAGTAATAACAAATGTTACAGGTGCAATTGGTTATTAAATTTAGTCCCTGGTTGACTGGTTTAGTTACACATTAGCACCTCACAAAACGGAAAATGTAAGTGGTTCCACCGATTTCCATTTTGGCAGGTTTCATTGTATACCCTAATTTCCAAATTTTTATACCAACTTTTTAGATCTGGGCTAAATTTCATTCACTTTTCACACTCAATTGTATATTTTTCACGACAGGAAATTAGGCTTGGATAGCGAGCTTTCAAAAAATATTATGAAAACCTATTTTTTGGAAAACGGAATACTAGCTCAGAAGCTGCAAAAAACTTAGGTAACAATTTCCTTTTCAAAATATACGCTAATATAACATATTTTTAATCAACTTTTCACTTCTGAGTCGGATTTCATCCACTTTTCACACTTAGTTGTACATTTGACTGGAAATTAAGCTTGGACTATTACCTTTCCAAAACCACAAAGTTTATCACAATCTGACAAAAAAACAAAAAAGTTATTTACATTTTAGAGAGCTGATATAAAAAAACTTTGAAGCCACATATTTCCGCAGCGGTGACGAATATTTAAAAAATAATTTTATGTATATGTAATGTAGGTGTTAAATAAGCTCATGTATAAATAGGATCAAACCTTTAGTAGCGAATGTTTAAATCCCTACTCAAATGCGATTACCAGTCAGCAGGTAGTATGTAATCTTTGAACAATAGCGTTGATGCTTGTTGGTCTGTGGTGAGGGCCGCATTTAAATTTCTTGGTAATGGCAGTAAAATCCGGCGGTGCAACTTTTTATTGAAACTGGGTATAATTATAATATCTATTCCCTGAATATAGTTAAATATCTTAACGTTATAATGAGCGCTGTTGTCCTCTAACGATGCAAGTTTTATTATTTTTTTAATTTTAATTCAACCATCATTTTGACCGGTCGCAATTACATCATGGCTTTCTGGAGACTTTTCGAAAGCGACGATAATAATTATCAAATTATGGAAATTGCAAGCAGTGATACCGACGAAGACATAAATGTTGTAAATGGTAGTGGTGAAAGTAAAAATATAAATTTAAGTGCAACACGCTAATATATTCCCGTTGAAGCGCAGCAAATAATTTTGACATCGACTCTGAGGAGGTACATTACGCAAATAAAATAAAACACAGAATTGCGTTTAATAATATTAGAAATGCGTATCAAATGTGTATATTATGTATTTTAAAAATAAAGTATTATTTTAAGTATTTGTGGTTGTATAACATATTTATTTATCCATTCACAAATTTTCCTGAATATGTTCTTAATCGCCTACCTGCAACCACCCTAACACTTGCAGCTTATCTTAAGGTCAACAGCTTAATATTCGCTACTAAAAGTTTGGTCCAACTTTTCGTTGTTAAAGTTTTTCGCAAATGTTTATAATCACCCTGTATATGTATTTGTAATAATACATGTAATATATATATATATATATTCATCTACAGGGTGTTTAAAAAATACGTTCGGATATTTTACCCACTTATAGATCTTATCAATACAAACAAAAAAAAGCCTTAATAAACACGGATTCGAAAATCAACCGTTTTCGAGATATGGAGTTTTTTTGAGAAAATAAATATTGCTTGTTATTTCAATAACTTCCCCACCCAATAAAACAAATAGTCGTGTAAGTAAAACACTTTAATTACAAATAATTAAAGTAGATGTTCTACATGTATTGCTTCCATTTGTACACATCCGCCGTAAAAATGAACGCCGCCTTCTTTCAAAGATTCCCGGATTCATAAGAACAGTTGGCAGACATGTTCTATTCGTTCTCGCAATTCGTTTAAATTTTTCACAGGACTTGAATAAATTAACGACTTTAAATACTCCCAAATACAAAAGCGGAGCAGTTTGAGTCGGGAGATTTAGGTGGCAACACAACTGGACCCCCTCGCCCTATCCACCTACTGTTGTAAATATCGTTTAGGAAATTCTGACCATGAGCGAAAAATGTGCAGAAGGAGCAGGGCCTATTTTTCCAATAGGCCCGATAGGTCCGTGCCTAGGGCCCCTGAGTCAGGGGCGCCCCACGCTCGACCCAACTGTGACTGTTTAAAACAACAGTTTATTTATATTTAAAAATTATTTGATAAATTTAACTACCATTTATTATTTATTATTATTACGATCCGAAATTCAAATTCAACTACCAGAATACGGAAAAGAAAAAAATGTTTTGAAGAAAGTTCTCTGAGGAAATTGGTTTTGTGGGGCATGAAAACTTTAATATAAACACTTTTTTTGTAATTTGCGACAAATTAGTCATGGAGTTAAAAAGAAGGCAAGAATCTTACAATTCTGTTAATGATATTTTCAATATATTTTTTGTGGATAATTCCAAAGGGGATTTCAAAACAAGTCTTAAAAATATTGAACAATATTACAATCAGGATATCGATATAAATGACCTAGAAAATGAATTAATGCAATTTAAGGAAATGTGCAAATTTAGCAACATTGTTCAAAATCCTGAAAAACTGTTAGAGTTTTTAATCGAAACTAACACTGTCTCAACATTTTCCAATGTTGAAATATTACTTCGGATATATTTGTCAATACCAATAAGTAACGCGACAGATTAACGATCATTTTCCACTCTAAAAAGGGTAAAATCATATCTTAGAAACTCTTTGAATCAAGATAACTTATCATCTTTAGCCCTTCTTTGTGGAAAATGAGGTACTAGAAAACATAGATTCTAATGAAATTATAAACTAATTTGCGGAAATAAAAATGCGCAAAAGAAAAATTTTATATATTTTAATTCAATGCGCTTTAGGCTAGTAGGAATGTTGGTTTTGTATTTTTTTTTCTCTATTAAGACATATTTGTGTTCTGTGTTGGTTCTATTATTTTATTTATTTTGTGTTATATCTATTTTAAGTTGACAAAATGATATAAATGTTGGTTTTTGACAGTACTACTTATTGTTATTTTTTTTGTTCTATTTCTGACACCAAGTTTTTCGCCTGGTCCGCTATTAATGCTTTCCTAATCATACGAGGGGGGCCCAGAAGGTATATGAGCCTAGGACGTATATGAGCCTAGGACCCACTAAAACCAAAAATAGGCACTGTGCAGGAGCTCCATCGTGCATCAACCACATATTCCTTCTATGAATGAGGGGTACGTACATCTTCTAACAGTAGTGGCAAGGCATTACACGAAAATTCAAGATACAATTGGCCAGTCAAACGGTTCGGAAGAAAAATAGGTCCTATCATATAGTTTCCAAAAACACCAAGCCAAACGTTAATTGAAAATCGTTGTTGATGATTCGATTCAGTAATAGCATGAGGGTTTTTATTTGACCAAACATAGTTGTGGAAATTAAAAATGCTATACCTTGTGAAACCAGCTTCGTCGGTAAGTAAGACTTCACTAACAAAGTTTGTGTTTTCAGCAACTCTTGTCATCAGCAAAACACCAGACGTGCAGCATAATCAAGCACAATAAGAGCCTGTACCCTTTGAATATGGTATGGGTGTAATTGTTCCTCACGTAACATTCTCTAAATTAGGGAAGCATTAATATTTGTTTCGGCAGAAAGTCTCCTAGTACTGTTACCTGGATTTTCTTCAATCCTCCTTAAAATGTTAAGTTCCGCATCAGGCGTAGAAACTGATCTAGACCGACCACCACAACCGTTTCTTGATTTAAATGTGCCAACTTCGGATAAACTTTGATGCAAATTTTGTAAATAATTCGTCACACGGAAGTGCCCGGTTCGGACGTGCCTCATAAGAATTACCATTGGCCTTACTCTACATGAAATGCATAATATGCAGATATTATCTGTCATTTCCGTGTTGATATACATATTCCAACAACAACATTAACAATATTAACACTTACAGAAACTAAAACAAATGTTGTTTTATCCACTTCCAGAGCAGACGTGATAAATACGAAGCACTCTTACTCTGCGTAAACAATTTGGCTGTATCTGGAAAACGGTTGATTTTCGAACCCATATTTATTACGACTTTTTGTTTGTATTGATGAGATCTATAAGTGGGTAAATATCCGAAAGTATTTTTTAAACACCCTGTTTATGTAAAATACAGCACTTTCCTCTTTAAATAACAAGAGATTATTGATAGCGCCAACGAAGCCATACTCGTTAAGTTAATTTGGAATCATGGCTAACCAATGGTTTTGGATAAGCCAATACTAAAACATATTGATGTTTCATATAATTTTAATTTTTGAAAATAGTTTTTTATTGAGTTGTAGGCGCTACAAACTAGACACACTCTAATAACGTTCGTTTCCATAATTTTAAAGATATAATCAAAAATTGCATTTTTAAAACTGTACCCCTTATCAAATAAGCATCATATTGTTGCAATATTTAAACCAAATCTTGCTAAACTAATGTGCCTTGACTACATTACTTATGAAAACAAATACATAGTACTCTGGGTGCTATCAGGCTTCAATTTTAAACGCACTACAGTGTACATCAATGGATAATAAACTATAATGCAGCTTACCTAAACGGTTTCGGCACTGCCCCTTTAAGTAACGGAACTTCAAGCAGTTTCTCTTCGGTTTCGAGGCTATTTGTGTCAACACAAACGCTTAACAGCTCATAAATTTAGCAGTTTTTATAGCTACCTAAGCTACCTCAAGTTTTACCATTAAACCGAAATCGACTTTAGAGGAAAACAGAATGGGTAAAAGCATAAGCTACTTTAATATCGTTTATTATTAGTAATAGCCTATGGTAAAAGCAATAGCAAAAACTTTTTCCTGCAATTTCTATTTTTTGTGTTCTTTTAAATGGTGAAAAATAGTTGAAAATGAGATTTAGTATAAACAATTATTACAGTCGGAGCTAATTAAAACTATGGATTTTGAAGAGAATAATTTTTAAGGACAAATTTTTCTACTGACTCTCCTATAATAAATTCATGGATACTATGCCAGGTTTAATCTTCTCCAGTTAAAATTTAATGTTTATATATACGCAAATGTATTGCTTTTAAATAATATCGCTAACCAACAAAAGCATTAAAAATGCTTTTTAGAATGTACAATAGTTGAAAAGTAGATAGGAGCCCAAAAGTTACCCATACGTTTGGCATCAGCAGATAAGGGATTTGAATAATGGATAGAATAAAAAATTAATTAACTGCGCAAGCTAAAAAAATAGCTGTTTTTATTTAGAATCATGTAATAGTTGCCCTTGGCAACTCCATGATTCACATCCCACCCAGCTTATCCCGGCTCAGCACATTTTGCGCTGTACAGGGCGATTCTAAACATGTGTGAAAAACTTTAACCACGTATAATGGGGGTATTTAGCTCCTAAACCAACTAGTAAATATTTTTTTCGTATCCTTAATGGAAAAGAGCATACTATATTGTGAGAAAATCGTAAAGAAATGTGTTAGTTTTCTTGTTAGCAACAAAATCGTAAAGAAATGTGTTAGTTTTCTTGTTAGCAACACTTTTCTTCTTAGCAACACGTTTTTTTTATTTACTCGTCGTTATGTTTTGTTACCATGTTAGCAACACTTTTAGTATATGTAATCAAGGAAGCAACACAGTATCTTGCTTGATTAAATTTTATGACAAATTTTAAAATATGTTATGTCAAATTTTAAATTTTTATTTATCCTTTTCCATTAAGTATACGAAAAAATAGGATGTTTTACACGTTTGAAAAGTGTTTCTTCCATGCTCGTGCAAATTTAATTGACTCGCTTCGGTACGCTCGCTCGTTAATTAAACATTTGCACTTGCTGGAAAACTGACACTTTTCTAAACTTGTAAAACAATCTATTATTCCATTTTGACAATTTAAATTGACTTTATTAACTCCATAGTAACCGTCATAAAGAGTTCATGATTCACTAGTGAAATCAAACCATTTTAAAAATTTCAAAAACGAACAGATTTTTGTTTATTTCTATTTATTTACTTATTTTACAAAAATATTAACATTGAATATTAGTTTTCGCCTTTGTAAGATGAAATATAAAAGTTACAATTATTCAAATTACTAAATTTTACATCAAATTGTGGATGAAGAGGCAAATTAATGTCTTGATTAGTTTCTTGGTTTGACGCGGAATTTGATGCAGAGGAGCTTGCTGCGGAATTCAAGGCAGATCTATTATTAATGATTGTTGATGATTGCTCAATGATTCTTCTCGAAATTTCGATTTTATTGTTCAGAGAATCCTCTATGTATCCTTCGACGACACTATTCGAACGCCAACCGCCGTGTCTCTTTACAACTGCTAAATCTGCCCCAGAGTCTGCTAGTAGAGTTGCACTTGAACGCCTAAAACTATGACCCGTGTATTCTAGTGGATTTGAAAGGCCTAGAAATTGTGCAATTTTTCTAGGAATTGTTGAAAAAGTGTTCACTCCTACGGGTTGTACCGTGCATTTTTTGTTCTTGTAATTGATGAACAATCGTTTATGTGATATCTTTTCAGGCCGTAATTTTCTGTACTTTCGAAAAACGTCAATAGCAGAAACAGAGTTACTTCCATTGATGATGGTAAATGTTCTGGGTTTATGAGTCTTCGTGTCCGGAATTTGAACTACAAGTACGCTACCCCTGTCTTCTACATCATCGACTGACATGGCCACCAGTTCACCAATTCTACATCCTCCAAAAATTCCCACGATAAAAATTACTTTTTGCAATAAATATTCATCATCAGAAGCATTATCTAAGAACCTCTCCATTTCTTCGAGTGTGAACACTTTGGATTTCTTTGGCCTGTGCCCTACAGACTGTTGTTTTAGGAAAGCTGACACTTGATGAAATCTGTAACAATGAATAGTTTAAACTTCATAAATAATAATCATTGCGATATCACAAACCTGCTTATATCAATATTTTCCTTCACAGATAACATTTTCTTCAGTTGGGAATAATACGACCACAGTGATGAAGATTTAGCATTTTTAGACCGTTCCGAAATATAAGCCAAAATAATTTTTTCGTTTATTCCTTTTGCATGTTTTCTCTTCCTCCACTCACAGAAATACATATACTCTTTTTCATATGAATGCTTGGATTTTGCTGGCACCACTTTATTCTTAGCTTCCAAAGCTTCGTCCAAGACTGCTGAGGGTACAATAACTTCGTTTTCGTCTTGAACTTCTAAAATTCCAGACATTTTTGTTTCGAAACACACAAAATCCGAAAGCGTCACAACTTTAGAACAATGTAAACAACTGGTTGTTAAGGTGTGAAAATTAGTTTCGCAGTCTACACGACTTCTCGATTGAATTTTTTTTAATTCCAATTTGAATTTTATTCATAAAATCCGTCAAAATGGAATAAAAACATATAAACACCATGTGAATCAAACATATTTATTCACTCAAAGAAATGATCTCACTCGCACTGCGTGCTCGTCATCTCAACATCTTTTCGTGAGTAAACGTATGTTTGATTCACTTGGTGTTTAATATTTATTAAAATTCAGCACCGTTATGGAGATATGGAACTTCAAACTTTTTAAACCATTTTATTGAAATCTTAGTAACTTTGTTTCTTGTCCAATTGCGGTAAACTTCGTTGTTTTAGAAAGTTAACAGTCCAAGCTTAATTTCCAGTCAAGAAAAATGTACAGTTGCGTGTGAAAAGTGGATATTAGTGGCGGCTCGCCAAGTGAAGTAGGAGAACTGCCTCTTCACCTAAAATTTTCATGCAATTGCGAATATTTATTTAAATTACATAACAAATTATTTTTCGGCATTACACCTATTAGGAGTCGTTTATTTATGGCATACATACTCGTAGATACAATAAGCTGAGTGAAAACAAACACATTACATTTTTTCTGGTCCCCTTGTACTTAAAATTTAAATTTTAAATGTAGTCCGTCGAGCGTGAACACAGTGACCCTAAAAAATCTTACCTACAACACTCGTGCAATTGTAGTGAAGAGTCAGCCTTAAACGTATTTTAACTCTGCACTTATACCTTCGTTGCCATGGTAACGCCTACGTCAATATCTACAATTTGTTCACGGTGAATGGCGCAAGTGAAGAGTTCAGTCGCAATCAGCCGCCGAACTGCATGTTCGGGTTTGATCGTCAGTTTTTAACGATTTCAACAATTTTGAATTCACATTTTCAGCCGTAGTATTTATTTATATTTTCTCTCTCACTGACATATTATTTGATGTTCTCCAAAAGAAATCATTGGATATTAATTATTGTGTTACAAAAATAAATAAAACTATTGAACTATTAAAGAGGAAAAGGAATGACGATTTCATTGATACACTCTTCGAAAAGACTGAGGAAGTAGAAATAACACAGATCGATATTTCTAAGCGCCCTAAGCGGGAATACGCTAGCCTTAAAAATAATCACATTAGAAGAAAATATAGAATTTTGTTTTATGAAGTACTGTATAAATTGTAATGGAAATGGAAGTAAGGTTTCAAGACTGCGATAAGTTACAATTTATGTCTTTGGCTGATACTACGAAATCCGAACAATATAATTCGTGTTTTCCGTCTAAAACATTTGAAAGTTTAGGTCAATTTTATGGCAAAATATTTACAAAAAGTCAAAAATCAAATTTAAATATATACATCTGACTTCCAAATTTTTAAAATAAAGCTTTCACTTCTGGGTTAGATTTAATCCACTTTTCATACTCAATTGTATATTTTTCTGACTGGAAATTAAGGCCGGACTGTTATCAAAATGGGACAAGAAACAAAAAGTTACTTACATTTTAGTAAACTGACGTAAAAAATATTTGGACCCCTTGATCTTCGCAACGAATTAAAAAAAAAACAATTACTAGGTGATTTAGGGGTTAAATAACTTCAGTCCTCAGCTATATGTGGTTAAAAAACTCTAAATAGGTCTAAACAACGCCCTTGAGAATCCCATGTTATTTTACCTTGTAACAGGTAGTTAGGCTACACACATTACGGCTGTTTGTGTTCCATAGGTACTTTAGTAAACTTTACATTGTTTAAATAAATAAATCAAAGTGGTTACGTTGGATATACTAAGAAATTACAATGAAACTATTTATTAATAAATAAGATGCAGTTTTGCAATGGGTACATTTACAATATTTATTTCTTATAATTTAAACAAAACAAACACAGTGAAAGCCGGGATAGCATAAAAACATGTTGACATAACAATAAAATCAACAAGAAAAATAAATTAAATAAAAAAAAAGAAAAACGCAAATTCATGACACTAAATTTTCAAACTGCCGTCCACCTTGCCGTTCACATAAGTCAATCCGTCGCAAAAGAGAATTTCTAACACGAGCTAGCATGTGTGCGGTGATTGAACTACATGATTCAATAATTATTTCACGTAAATCTTTCCGAGTATTTACGAGAGTTTCGTAGACGTCGTTTTTTACTTTACCCCACAAAAAGAATTCTAACGGAATCAAGTCCGCACTACGTGGAGGCCAAGGATGAATTCCACCTCTTGTAATTAATCTGTTATAGAAAGTTTCATCTTGGTAGTTTCTTACAATTCTATGGAAGCGGGCAAGTGCTTTATCATTTTGAAACAGCATACGCTGTCTCACATAAAGAGTCTTCTAAAAGTTGGCGCAAATCATACTCTAAAAATTAAATTTTTCCATTTAAACTGCCTTCAAAGAAGTGGAGACCAATGATAAAGTTGCCAACGATACCACACCACACATTTACAGTAAAAATTTTTTGAAAGTGTCAATTCCGATCTAGTGAATAGAAATAGCAGGTGTGTCTATTTACTCATTGTTATTACTAAACGTCGCTTGGCCAGAAAATAGAATATTTCTTAAAACAGTGGATCAGTAGTAACTTCGTTTCGTAAAAATTAGATGAAATTCACCCGACCTAGGTAATCATCTTCACTAAGATGTTGCGCTAATGTGACGTGGTAAGGATGAAACCGGTTTGCTTTTAAAATGTTAAATACTAAACTTTGGCTAAAGCCTACCGTTCTTGCAACTGCTCGTTGACTTATATCAGAATTATCAGTTTCTTGTTCAATGACTGCCATTTCAGTTTCTACAGTTACATCTCGTTGTCTCACTATTGGCTTGGAAAACAGTCCATATCGCCGCCAATTTCTTTTCAAACGCCTAAAGGCATTATGTGATGAAAGGCTTCTGTCCGGGTAGTTTCGTGCTTATCGTCGTACTGCTAAGTCCGCCGCCCCTCTGCGTTATCTCTCTATTAGAATACATTGAAACTGATTGTTGTTACCACAAGAACTTATACAAATGAACAACTTTGTACAAGAGTTTGTTATGATTTAACAAAACAGTAGTTGACATTTGCCTGTCCAAAGGATTCTTAATGTAAACCAATATTTTTTATAGCTGAAAAGAAAAGTTGATCGCACCGTATAAATATGTGTTTTTATTTTATATCAACGAACATTATATACTAATCTAATAATACTATATGCTAAGAACCTTTTGTGGAATTTCTGCTGTTACGATTCGACGTTAAACTAATTGTAGGTCTCCCGTGTTTCTATCTAAGTACTGAGGAGAAACATGTGGCTGAGAAGAGGGCGCCTAAAAAAAAAACGAAACGCAACAAGCTTGTGACATACATGTTGGTGTCGTGTGCAACTATGCTTCTATCTCTCGCCGCCCACTATCCATCATCGGACGGGTATATACGAAGCACAGATTTCAATGAGGAACCATTTTATGTACATTTTGGGGTTTTTGCAGATTGTTTACGAGATAATAAACTTTATTATTATCATGATCCTCGTTTGTACCGCTTGCGCAGTGTCGAGGCGGTGTGGGTTCATTTCCTGGTTATTTTAAACCGGAATTAAGTTCTGTTTACAAAGCTTTCACTGGAACGGCGTTCCGGAAAGTTTCAACTTACTTTCACTCCTGTATAAATATTTTGAAATACACCAATCAGACTATTGATATAGCATGTGGAATAACAAATATGCAAGATGCTTTATATGTAATTTATTATTTCTAAATAAGCATAGAAATTAATTTTTTCATATTTGCATACAAAACAATAATAAAAACGTTACTTATTAATATTTTTAATTCTAATCCTAACACATAACAACACTTACAATACTTGTTCAAGACAATAGTGCTCAAACTTTCCCTAATATTAGTTTAAATGTAGGACAAGCGAAAAACTGCTATATTGTAGTTTTATGGAATAACACTTCCCAAGTAGCACACATCAAACTTGTGTCGTACCAATGTTTGTTTATCTTATGTTGGTTTCTTGGCTGAACATTTTATCGCCCACTTACTTTTATTGAATGTTCTACCAATATTGGCTTGATAACCTGTCTGTAGAAGCATTGAATAGAGTTTGGTTAAATGTGTGCTAGCCAATATCTGTGAACGACGCTAAAATGTATATTTAAATTGAATACCGTGAGTTCAAAAAGTAATTACATAAGGGTTGGCCATGGAATATAAAAGAATTCAATTAAGTTACATTTATAATGGTTTTTACAATAGAAACAAAACATTTATGATTGAATCATATTTTCGAAATGGTGTTCGAGAGAACGGCGAATGGTTTTACAGTGCGGTGCCATGTTTAGAGGAATTTCGGCAACAATTTCCAGATATTGCTGTCCGTGAGTGAGAATTTTACAGCGCACTTAGAAGATGTGTTGATGTATTCCGAGATACAGGGAGCATTACTCATAGAGATAGAGCTGGAAGGCCAAGAGTTCGTACTCAAAATACAGTTGATGATGTTCGTCAACGTTTGAACGAGCAACCCACTACATCACTACGTACACTTTCGCAAGAGACTGGTTTATCACTATATAGGAACTTGCCATACTATTGTCAAAAAAATTTAATGCTGTTCCCATACAAAATTCTTGCTTTACACGAGTTGCTGCCAGCAGATCACAATAGGAGAATTTTGTATTGTCAGTGGTTCCAACAAAATTTAATGAACAACGACGAATTGCTATATTTAACGTTTTTTTCTGACGAGGCCTGGTTCACCCATTCGGGGTATATAAACTCACAAAATATGAGGTTATGGAGTGCTGCAATTCCGCATACTTTTCGCGAATCTCCCCTTCACCGGTTACAAGTTGGTGTTTGAATTGCTGTGTCTCGAAGACGTATTATCGGACCCATATTTTTCCACGAAACTGTTATTGCTCAGAGATACCGGAATATTATACGTGAATTTATTAATCAGCTTCATGAGGATGAGCTCCAGTAAGCCTACTTCCAACAGGATGGCGCGACGCTCAAGAGACCCTCAATTACCTTCGTGAATTTTTTGACGATCGAATAATTAGTTTACGTTCAAATCTAGAATTTCCACCTAGAGCACCAGGCTTGACTATTTTAGATTACTTTATATTCCCTTATCTGAAACATAATGTAGGGGAGACTGGGGAGACAATGGACAGAGGGAGACTGTGGACATGCTTAAATATCTTAGTTATAAATTTCTGAATGCACCGCCGAATTGAATAAAACACCTTTAGTTGGCAGTGGTGCATTAGTTCTCCATTTTATTATTGTTAAAAAAGCGTGAAAAAAGTTATCAACAATTTGCTGTTTTTGGTAAGTTTGATACAATATTTACTCCTATTTACATAAGCTGTATTTTAGTTGTAAATAATTCTTTTGAAGTCATATTCTCAAGTAAGTTGTCTTTTTCATTTCAAAGTTAGGTTATGATAACAATTACGTCCTCCAGTTGCCGGTTCAAAAAGTTTAATCCGGGGAGATAATGGACCAGTGTCCACTGTCTCTCCATAACTTTTATTTTAAATTTAAATTGAATAATTTGCGTTTTTAGATTAAAATCAAACCATGCCAAGATATTATAAGAAAACTACTGATAGGGCATTTGACCCAGATGCCATGAAACAGGCAGTGGCTGATGTGCTACATAATAACATGTGTATAAGAAATAGCGCAGAAAAAAATCACGTAACTAAAAGCAGGCTTTGCAACTACCTAAGAAAAGCCAGACATTTAGGGTTTAATAATTTGGATTTCAGTCCCAATTTTCGTAAAGCTCAAATTTTTACCACTGACATGGAAACTGCCCTGGAAGTATACCTATTAAGATGTTCTGCCATGTTTTATGGGCTAACACCGAAGTTAGTAAAACGTTTAGCATTTGAATACGCTACGAAAAATTCTTTGACAGTCCCTAGAAAGTGGATACAAGATAAAATCGCTACTGAAGATTGGTTTTGGGGATTTATGCGCCGGCATCCAAGATTGTCCATTAGAAAGCCAGAGGCTACAAGTCTTGCCAGAATGACTAGCTTTAATAGAACGGCTGTCAAAGGTTTTCAAGATAAACTAGAACAAGTTATTTTCCGAGATTCGTTCAGACCAGAGCAAATTTTCAATTTGGGCGAGGTAAACTAACTAGTAATCTAAAATTTAGTGGATTTATTTTTATGCTAGGTATATGTTTTAGACGGGAGTCACTACTGTCCAAAACGTTCAGAAAATTGTTGGCAAAAAAGGTGCACATCAAATAGGACAGGTAACTTCTAAAATTGTCTTTAACGAAACACTCACTCTCTCACACATACACACACTGTGAAGGACTGTATTGCACCAAAGTAAAAACCTAGAGAAAGAGGTGAACTAGTCACACAAGTAGGAATCATTTGTGCTCATGGTAGTGCAGTCCCACCAGTATGGGTTTTCCCCCGGCATCGGTATGACCCTGCGCGAATGTTAAATGGGATAACTGATCAAGGTCCTTTGGGCATAGTTTATCCAAGCGGTTGGATGACATGTGACAATTTTTTGAAAGTCTTAGAACATTTTGTCAAACACGTACGATGCAGTAAGGAGAATAAGGTGTTGTTGATTATGGACAACCATGAATCGCATTTATCCGTAGAGGCAGTTGACTTCTGTAGAGCGAATGGAATAGTTATTTTAACTCTTCCACCTCATACCTCTAATAAATTACAGCCTCTTGATCGCACAGTGTTCGGCCCATTCAAGACTTTTTTTAATCAAGCAGCTGACGCTTGGATGCTTTCACACCCAGGGCAAACCCTAACCATATATGATCTTCCACTTATGTGCCTTCAGGCATGGGACAGAGCAGCAAATCCAGTTAATATCAAGTCTGGATTTCGGTGCACCGGAATTGTTCCATTTGACCGGAATATATTTTCAGAGCAGGATTTTTTATCTTCTGCTGTCATAGATCGCCCCTTACCGGACACTGAAGCTACAACTTCTTCTGCAGTTACAGACGACACTCTGCCTACTAATAAAGTCGCTGAAAATAACTTAAGAGAACGGCCAAGCACTCCTGATAATTTGGATCAACAATCTACGTCAGTATTTTCATTTTCGAAAGAAATATCTAATACGACAACC
>JABXWE010032882.1:0-31350 GCA_014611495.1 Limonius californicus
TTTTTATAACTCGGGGTTCTTTGAAATAAGATCGAAGCATTCTGGTTTCTTTGGGGGACGTTTTGTTTTGATATGGTTTTTAAACTACTTTCTTTTGATCGTCTGCCTATGGTACTAATACTCTCGTTTTTCCTCTTGACTTTTTCTTTACTGTAATATTGGGATCTTTCTCACCAGCCAATTCATTTGTTGCGTTCAATTCATTTATTTCATTTTCATTTACAACGTCGTTTCCTGCTTTCAAAATTTTATCTCTTTCCTCTAGGGCATTATCTGTTTCTTTCATTAAATTCTCCTCTAAATCTAAATTTATATCATCCAAACGTTTGCCTTAGAACTGACCAGCTTCACCCTTTTCCATGAGTATTAGTAGTTTTGATATTCTTGTTGTTTGATACACATCGTCGGGAAATCTGTAAGATGACCGATGTATTCCTAACATGTGCCCCATGAAAGAAGCTAATTGTTCCATGTCATTTTCGGTCATGTTAAACAATTGAGTGAGAGTTGCTAATTGTTTTCGGAAGCGGGTACAAGGAAGAGCATCTGGGTTCTTAGCTCCACATTGTGCGACATATGTTTTCATTACCTTATAACCGATAATTGGCTTTTGAAACTATTCATTAAAACTTTTTCTGCTTCCGAAATCGCTTCTGAAAATTTTTCATAACCTGGCGAGTTTTAATTTAGGAATGAAAATTTATATGTGTCAAGAAGAAGTCCTTGAAGTTCTCCAGGGCGTCTTCTACTTAACATCAACAAACCACAGTATACAGTTTCCAACAAAACCGTATATGCTTCTTCATCATTACGATTATTTTCTTTCAATTTTGATAATGCCTTATTGGCCTTATTGATAAGACAATCTTTTAATAATTTTAGATCGCTAGCAAGTGGCCCTAAACTGACTTTGTTCCATTTATGAAGACTCAAGTTTTGAAGCTTGACTAGAAACATCAAATCTCCAATTAGCTTCTATAAACTGCATTAAAATTACTGTTCCGCCTCAGTATTTGCCGACTGTATTGTTTGAAGCATTTCAGATTTCTTTTTAATATGCAAGACTGCTATGTCGCAGCACTGTTTTAAAGTTGTACCCATGTGTAAAGCATATGTGGGAGAAAGGTAACATTGCCTTTCAAGATCATATTTTGCGACAGTTTTTGTTGTAGACACTAACGCATCATAATTTTCAGATTTAAGAGCTCCAAAAAGATCTTTGATGGAGGGTTTTATATTTTTTACTTCAATAAGAACTCTGGCCAATTCTCGCATTTTTCTTGAAGCAACCAGAAGCAAGTGCTTTTCTCTATTAACTTTCAAATATCTTGAAGCAAATGCACATATGAGCGGGTCTTTCTTAGCGACAAGAGAAATTTGAACAGATCTCGTGCTAGGAAAGACATCGCTTTTTAATTGAGGATCCACTCTCAGATGGCGTAACAAAACATTTTGAGAAGCGGCTAGGGAATTTCCCGAAAAAACTTCTTTATTTGAATTTTCAGAACATTTTTTACGATGTCGCCATAAATTTCTGGTGGAATAAATACGCAAGCAATAGGTGCACGGCAGATACTTAGTGCCATCTAAACCTTTTCTTACTGGTTTGGTTACTTCATTATGTACTGATTAGATATTTACCTTTTTTTCTTAAAGAATGAAGTAATTCATATCGTTTTTTACTATGGGGAGGCAATGTTAAAATATTTTGGACTTCTAATTCTGTTTTGTGGTTCCTAAATACAGTGTAAACTCCATTTAATGCCACACGATTTAACGACAAACCCCCTAAAACTTCGAAATTACTTGACTTTGGTTGGTTTACCTTGTTGTCCATGCAATGATACGCTCTATGTAGCATCACACCCACTCTAAATAACGACAACAATACGTCATTCATAAGCAATAAACAGTACTTTCTAAGTTGCCGAAATTAATAAAAACTGCAGCTGTGTACGTTCTTTTGTTTGTTATTTTGTTGCTTTATTGTCTAGCACGTATTTACCTCGACTGTGGGCATCATACGTACCGAAGATTTTAAGAAATTCGTTCTTTTCTTTGTTGTGATTACCTTGCACACGTTTACCTCAGCTGTCGGCATCATACCTACTTTATTAGTAAATACATATGTATTATAGTAGTAAAATAATATTGTTTTTTTTTCTCTCCATTTAACGACAACTCTCAATAACGCCATAAAATGCGCAGTCCCTTAAGTGTCGCTATATAGAGTTTACACCACTGTATGTGCCTAAGGCAATTTTGCACGCTAGATTCACAATAGTAGCAAAAATCATGTTTTTCAGAATCGGTGATGCCTATTTTGTTTCTGTTCGCTGGGGGACAATTATCAGCTGCTCTAATTTATTTATCAACCACTTCCTTGTCATCATCCTGAGCCAAACATTCGGGGGAAGAAAGCTCTTCTATGAACAAAATAATTGAGGAGAAGTTGAGGATACTACCTAAAAATATTTTTATACTTGTTTGAATTGTTAAACTAAATAAAATAAACTCTCAGGAGAACTATCGCTTTCAGAAGGTTCATAAGTAGGGTCTACTACATCATCATAAGTCAAAGACTCGATATTGCTTTAGGAACTTCACAATGAGGATCAGGTGCATCGTCACCAGCCAGTTTTTCATTTTGCCATTGATTGATTTTCTGCTTTTCAGATCTAATATACCTACCTGATAAAGTTTTGAGAATAAACACAACGTCCGCTTAACAAAGATAACCTATGCGCTGCGACTAACTATAAGAGACAGACATAGACGTTGGCGAGTGTCAAGGTAACAGTAACACGTAATACGTCTATACCAAACCCATTCAATGAAATAAAACGCGACAACACTGTTGGATGACCCATCCACCGTGGTTTGTAAATTGTGTATATTACCAGAAGACCTAAAGCTGCAATTTGGTTAAGATAATATACATGCGGAGGACCTATGTATAGTACTTTATTCGGAGGTGCTAAAAATAGTAATATGTATACAAAGAAAAAAATTCAAAATATGTTTATCGGCGGTTTTGCCATTAGTTTTATATAATATGTTATATACATATATATATATATATATATATATATATATAGCGCCAACTGTGTTCCTAATGAAAGTAATTTAAATAAACTACACATCGCACATGAAAAAATGGTGCTTAGCCTCATTTATATTTGATAGTTGTTTGACATCGACAGCCTTAAAGCTGTAACTGACAACCTCTTAGTGCTCTAATTACCGCTAATGGCAATCTAACTATTTTTGCTTTCGATCGTATACGGTAAGAGATTGAAAAAGTATGAACTTCAAAGGCTGATTCACACAAAGAATTGATGTAATCCATTAATTTACATGTAAAGGGGCGTATATATACCTAACTTCAGCAATTTTTCCTCCTAAATGATCATATAGTATTCATTTTATTACTTGTCAATTATTTACTATTTCAATTCTTTGCTAGTAATGCGAGGTATGTGGTGATAGCTCAGTTGGTAAAACGATTTCTGAGGAAAACGTAGATTGTGAGTTGGGTTCGACTAAGGATGTTATAGAGAGTGGATGCGCCATTCGCACGCTATTGTGAAGTTGTTTAAGGACACCAACTATACCAAATATAATGCACATGACCGATTTTCTTCTTTAAAGAATTGTAGTGACTATTTTTCACACAACGTACCATTTTAATTACTCACAATTTTTCCACAAAATTAAAAATTTAATCTAAATAAAAGTGTTTATAAACCCGGTTGGAGACGTGGGACATCAGTTGTATTGTGCTTTGCGTCACAAAGCTGTACAGCCGTTAGTGTGTATTGCCGCATCCACTCTATACCATTCTTAGGTTCGACTCCCCAGCATTATCAAATAGCGCATACAAAATTTGTACCGCAACCATACACAATTTCCCAATCCGGTTAGCAACCGTGGAATCTTAAGACTAAAAACTTACTTTGAAATGTCTGTACTTCAGTTTCGAAGTTAAACTGAAGTTCACCGTGTTCCTACTTTAGCGTTAGGGAGAAATGCGAACGAGAGAAAATTCCGGTGTCCAGTAGCGGGACGTGGAAGGCTGTTGGTAGTAGATAGATACATACGATCTATCTTTTAGTATAGGAGGTACATGGAACTAATAAAAGCGGCAAAAAATGCGCCAACTATTAAGTGGAAATGTAAATAATGAATCCTACAATAATAAAGAATACCCTATCACATCGATTATAAGACGCATGTTTTTCCCTATTTTTGTGTTTCTGTATTTACAGTGCGTCTTATACTCGATGGCTTCTTACGAAGGTGCTGGTGGCCGAAGAGAAACTTTCTGGGTTACAAAAATAAGGGTGCGTCTTATAATTGGTGGGATCTTATAATCGATGTTATACGGTATATGGAAGTGTATTTTGATGATAAATATACACTTTTTCATGTAAATAACAAAATGTAATTTAAAAAAGTTGATTCATAACAAATCACCAAATTTTTACTTTTTACTTCTTTCAAGCTAGTTGCTTTCGGTTTACTTACAATTTGGACATACTCCTCCTACTCGTTCTCCACGTGTCCCTGTTTGCTGTTTTCTGGATCCAGCTAAAACCAGCTACCTTCTTGAGACCATCCGACCATCGCATCTATGGTCGTCCTTTCCTTTTCTTTGAGGTCCATGGTGTCCACGCTGTCTATCTTGTGATACGGCCTGCCCATTTCCACTTCTGTTTTATTGTAAGTTCTATTACATCTATTTCTTTGATCTTCTGTCTGATGCTTTCAGTTGTAACATGATCTGTTACCTTTATGTTCAGCATCTGTCTTTCCATAATCCTCTGCGTCTTTACTAGTTTGTCTACGATCTTTCTGGTTAAGGTCCATGTCTGGGCTCCGTATGTCATATGTTTTCCGCAGTTGTACACAATTTAGAACTCATAGAATCGCATTCTCTGGCCCCTCTTGTGACAAGTATATTGGTTGTGTATTATTGTTATAACGCTGAACGATGAATCCTAATATATTGTAGGTTGCATTCTGTCTATTTTTCTATCAACGTCCTGATTGTGAGGAGGTGGTGGGATATGCTATATCCCTTTCTGATTCCGGCTTGTTCTACCAGTTGATAGAATTCTAGCTTATTGTCAAGTCTGTTTATCACTATTCTTATTAATAGTTTATACAACTGAGGCACTAATAAGATGGGTCTGTAATTCATCAATCTACTTTTATCTCCCTTCTTATGTAGTAGTAGGTATAGTCAGCGAAGCATTCCATTCGTGTGGTATTTTCCTTTCATCTAGACGTTTATTTAAAAATGTTTCAGTTTTATTAGCATAACCTCCACCTCCTTTACTAATTCTGTTACGACGCCGTCTAAACCCGGTGCTTTATTGTTTTTCGTTTTGTACAGCTTCTATTATCTCTGCTGCTTCTATTTCGGGTATCTCTCTGAATTTTGTGCTTGTGTGTTTAGCTGTTGTTCGATCACTGTAGGTATCTTTTGTTTTTGGCTGTACATTTCTTCATGGATAAACTTACAAACTTACAAATTACAATACAGTAAATTTAAGCAGAATATTTTCTCTTTTAATTTTCAAATAACTGTTGTACTCATCAATTCATCAATCACAAGTCCTTGTTCTGATATACACCAAGTAGCCAGCCATTGTTTACAACTAAAATTTGTTTATAACATTTGCGTGAATATTGTGATACACGCTTATCTAATTGTCTAAATTATTCGTGTTCTATAAATTATTATTTATATATAAAGGTGTATAAATATTTTTTATGGTTGCATTGCTTGCACTCATTGTTTCATTCGTTAATTGCTTATAACTTCTTCGTTGGACACCATCGTGCCCTATGTCTTAGAACACCAAGTATTAATTATATTTCAGCGGTAGTAATGAGTTTTGAAAAGTCGGAATATACAGGGTGTTCCTAAATTATAGGCATTCTACAGTCATAAATAAGAAAAAAGTTCGCTATAAACATGTGCCCGATGCTTCGTTACGCAGATACAGCAACCAAGAGAAGGAAAATTAAATACATTATTTTGGCGATAACACGGTCAGTGATAGCTTGAGATTTTGTACGCAAACTTAGACACTAAAAGTTCAATTTCATAAAAACTCATTTATCAAGGGTGTCTCATCTGGGAGGGGCAAGTCATACCTTAATTATTTTTTTATATGTAGGTTGGAATTATGTAAAATATTTAGTGTATTTTAGCCATGTTAATATTCCGGAGTAAAAAGTTTCTCAATTAGATCTCCGGGGGGAACGGTCTTGAATGATGACATGTTAACACGCGCTAACATTAGAAAGAAAATAAGAATAGCCACTTGGAATGTCAGAGGCCTCCTGCGAACAGGAAAATTGTATATAGTAGAACAAGAAGCAAAAGCATACAACATTGCACTGCTAGGTTTGGCTGAAACACATTGGAAAGGAATTGACCACTTCACCTCAAGGACAGGAAACACCATATATTTTTCGGGAAATAGTAACGAAAGTCGGAATGGTGTAGCAATCACAATACTACAACATCTAAATAGTGCGATAATTGGATACAATCCCGTTAGTGATAGAATTATAACAATTAAAGTGCGGCCAAAACCATGCAATCTGAACGTAGTCCGGGTATACGCCCCAACCTTGGACTCGGCAGAAGAAGAGTGTGCAAATTTCGATCAACCTCTGGAGACCACAGTTAAAGCACTGCCGGGGAAAGAAATCACTATAATACAAGGTGACATGAACGCAAAAATAGGTCAAACCAAAAACGAAACACATCTAAGAGCTATACTAGGCCATTACGGAATAAGCGCGAGGAATGAGCGCAGAGAACGCTTACTACAATTCTGCGTAGAAAACGACCTTGTATTAACAAACACATTATTTGAACATCACATAAGGCGACTGTATACATGGAAGTCACTGGAAGATAAGTACAGAAACCAAATTGACTTTATAATGGTTGGTTCACGGCGGAAATCCTCGATCTGCAACTCAAAAACCTATTCCGGGGCAGAATACGGCTCGGACCACCATTTGCTTGCAGTAGATATAAAAATAAAATTAAAAAACATAAAACAACAACAACAAACAATTAAAATGGATAACTATACTGTAAATTATCTGAAAACCAAAATTAACAATAACTTAACACCTAACAAAACTCATATACTAACAGAAGACTGCGACACAGAATGGGCGCAATTGAAGATGAGAATGAACAAGTCCTATGGTAGATCGATAAAGTTCTAAATAGATATGCAGAATATTGCGAGAGACTCTATAACGATGCTAAAATACAACAGAGACAGTACGACAGAAGAAATCAAGAGGAAGAAGAACCTGAACCAATCATCCTAAAACAAGAACTACAGGAAGCTATACACCACCTTAGAATAAACAAAGCACTGGGAGCTGACCGAGTTACGGCTGAAGTAGTTAAAGATCTAGAAGATGCAGGCTTGGAAATATTACTGGATCTGTATAACAAGATATGGCGAATTGGGCATTGGCCGGAGGATTGGACAAAGTCGATTTTCATCCCCATACTCAAGAAAGACTCCACAAGAATATGTGGAAACTACAGGACCATCTCGTTAATATCACATGACAGCAAAATGATGCTAAGAATAATAGATCAGAGATTGCATCAATATATTCAACTACAAATACCGCCTGAGGAGGCAGGTTTCGTAAGGGGAAGAGGAACCAGAGGTCACATATTCACACAAGACAACTGATTGAGAAATCACGGAAATTTAATACCTTCATACTACTATGCTTCGTCGATTATAGAAAGGCTTTCGACTGTGTCCAATGGCAACAACTCTGGACAGTCCTGGACGAAATGGGAGACCCGAATCACCTCATATCACTGAGAGAATTTGTATGCAACAAATCAAGCAGTAGTCAAGTTGGATAAGCACGAATCAGATACATTTGCTGTTAAAAAGGCAGTCCGACAAGGTTGTATACTCTGACCCCGACTCTTGAATGCATATGGCGAGTATATAATGACACGCGCGCTGGATAATGTTAAAAGCGGCATCTGGATTGGCGGGAAAAGGCTCACAAACCTTCGATACGCTGACGATACAGCAATATTGGTGAGCGACGAGAAGGAAATGCAACAAATGTTAGAACGAGTGACGAGAGAAAGCAGAAATTTGGGACTGGAAATAAATTAAACAAGACCAAACTCGTGATAGTAGATACAGGTCACATCCTGCCACCAAGACGACTTTTACAAAACATAGGGAGTACCGGTGAGTTCATATACCTAGGGTCCCTAATAAGCAACCCAGTAGGATGCGAGAAACAAATCAGAAGACGCATCACAATGGCTCGCAGTTATGACCAACCTAACAAAGATATGGAAATACCAACAGATCACAAGAAACACTAAGATAGCTCTAGTGAAATCATTTATCTTTACAATCTTTATGTATGGGGCAGAGACGTGGGCAATCAAAGCGTCAGACTTAAAGATAATAGATGCATTCGAGTTGTGGTACTGGCGTAGAATATTGCGTGTATCGTGGATGGAAATACGCACTAACGTATCCATATTGAATGAAATAGGGGAGACATACAGGCTTTTCACGATATGTTGCCGACGAATTCTGCTACAGTTAGAAGACAAACAGATTTCTAGAGAAACTCATCGTGCAGGGAAAAGTAGAGGGCAATAGACCAAGGGGCAGATCACCGACAAGATGGCTTGATCAAGTAAAAGCCATAACAGGATGTCCACTACAAAAGATGCTCAGAAAGGCTCCAGATCGGCACTTATGGAGAAACACCATAAAAAAATTTAAGGGTAATCATGGTATCGCGACTTCTCAGACATGAGAATACGACAGAGAAGAAGAGCCATGTCGCTACTGTTGATCAACTCAGACAACGCGTTGAAAATGCGTGTCACAAAATTGGAGAGCCCCCCTCCCAGATTGTAACTATAATTTAGAGACAACCTGTAGATTAGCTACGTTTAACAAACGTTTAGTGAATGTTAAAAATGTTTCTAGTTTTCGTTAAAGATGTTCTATTGGAAAGTGGTATTTTGATCAATTAAAACAATTTAATTTGGTCATTCTGACCATGAATACGCTATTATGAGGCCATCCTGTATATGAGGCGTGGGCTGCCAAAGTAATAAATGAGGCTGCTGTTGAAAATTCTTTACATGTGTAAAGTGATTTTACATTTTGACAAGATACACAATACAATTGCGGCATTCAGCATCACTTCTCAAGTTCTTCATTTCCTTTTTCACCGGCACTGTCCTTAAAATTCCTCGTCATTTTCTGTATTGAAATATGAGAAGTACAAAATGTTTACACTTTAGTGAGTATCTTTTTCCTACTCCCTACTAAATCATGAAACAGAAAGTGAAATTACGAAGCCTTACTTTTTCAAGTATAAATCGCAATTAATTTATTATTTTAAATATGTTTTTTAAATAAAACATTTTTGCTAAATAGCTGCTGTTTATTATATCTTTGTCGGCATGTGGAGGCAACGAAAACGACGCTTGCAACAGGACTTATAATAATAAAAATAATCGGAATAATTCAGTTAAATATTTGGGTGGCGAATTTGGGGCTGGTACCCGTGCGGGATGAAATCTGCGAGAGTTGTTGCCATGGAGACGCGATCGATGTGCCGGGCTGGGCGAGCTTTTCATCATTTTCCGGGGAACGTGTACGTGTGCTCTTCCAGAGCTATTGGACTGGGTTGGGCTAGGCTGGA
This sequence comes from Limonius californicus, assembly GCA_014611495.1. Classification (NCBI taxonomy): domain Eukaryota; kingdom Metazoa; phylum Arthropoda; class Insecta; order Coleoptera; family Elateridae; genus Limonius; species Limonius californicus. The sequence goes on from JABXWE010032882.1 coordinate 9,760, forward strand.
CCAGCTGAACCTATTTTTAGATGGTCTTTGCAATACGTACAATTGGAATGCAATAGATTTGCAGTGTGAAAAGCTCCTGCAACTCTGTCGTGTTGTTTTTGCTATTTTAACAACTAACTTCGTTTTTGCAGCTTACCGAATGACGCAGGATCTGTTTTCGAGCTGCTTTCAGAAAAAAAGGTTTGAAAAACAGATTTTGTTTACTCTCACACACAAGGGCAATTTGAAAAATGTATTTTTGCAATGAAGTTATACTACCAGTATTTGTTAATGTAGCTAGAAAAATTTTAGGGGCAGACATTGCATTTAAATTATTTTATAATTTAAGAAATTATGAATAAATGAAGTTTAAACGCACTTTTTTAGATATTTCAGTTGTTCACAATTTACATCCAATGTGTATTTCATGACTGTAATACAATAACAATCCGCAGGTATTTTGGTTCATAAAGAAATTCTATTAAAAAAAGCTTTATTCAAAATACAAAAATTATGCAATGCAAATTAAGACAAAAACTTCCTGCATTTTAACTAATTTTAATATTTAGGCAGCCCTTGTTCTTAATGACGAGTTCGCATTGCTTTGGTATGAAATTTACCAGTTATCCTAATTCTGCCTTTGCAATACAGCGGAACCAGGCGTGAATTACAAATACAATTTGAATGCTTGTTTTGTTGTAAGTTTTCTTTACAATTTTTTTTATAAATCCCAGCGTGATGATTGCGCTGGCTAGATCATCCTGTCGATTTTATTGATCGTCATCCACGATTTAACAAGTTTTACTCTGTGACATGGAGCATTACCGCCCACTAGGTACTACCGTATCATGTGCTTCATCAGTACAGAATCATCACAGAGATCCATATAATTGATCAACTATTTGAGCATATACGCAACGATATACAATAACAGCGGTTGGGTGCCTATTTATTCGACTTCCCTAGGAAACCGTTTGATATACGAACTGCATGATTACTGATGTTAAAAGTTACTGCACCACTGATAGTACCTACTGCCACTGCTCTGTCCTCCAGTTTAGATGTACTTTCTTTCTAATAACTCGAATGAGTTTGATTGATTTTCCTGGCGACGATTTCGTGACTGGAAACGCCTCATCATCATCATAATGACCCTCGTTTGTGCCGCTTGCGCAGTGGCGAGGCGGTGTGAGGGAAAGCTAAGCTGGTTTGTGCAATGCACAACAGGGCCTAATTCTGGAGGTGACCGTGTTGGTGCGAAACCGTGCTCGGCTTGCCTGTTGTGTGTGAATGTATCTGTTTATGGTCTTGTTACTCCTCTAATACGACCGTAATACGATGAGTGCCCATTAATTTGATCCCCAATGGCAAATGGAGACCGGGACCTAGCACCGACCACCCAGGAAATTAGACAAATTTCCGACCCCTGGATAGATTCGAACCGGGACTTCCGGCGTTCGGACTATTACATCCAAAGCCTGGCTGTTTACCACTGAGCCACCCCAGTCCTCAGAAACGTCTTTTTATGGTAAAAAAATTTAAACCCCTTGCTCCAACAATTTTTATTGTTTCCCCTGCAATTTATTTGCCTGTTTTGTCGAAATACAAAGAGCGAATGAATATCCTAACATGTAATAGCATTAGTTTTAATTGACCCTTAAGTACATAGTAATCACCTTATAATTTTCCCAAGAGCGAATTAATAGATAAATTAGAAACAATTGTGGGTTTGGGTGATGCAAGGTTCTTTAACACCGCTGTCCGTATATATACATAGTAACGACTAGAACTTAAACGAAAAAATAAATATTTATGCATGTTAACAGTTATACATGTGTATTTATTAGGTACATCACTCTACATTTTATTATTTTACTAAATCATCATAAACAGTGAAATAAAGCAATTAAGATTTACATTATGGAAGTTTATTTCGAACTAAAACGCAAAGCATTGGTATCAACGATCTTACTCTTATAATAGAATTGAACACTGTTTAAATAACTAGCCACAAAATGCATCGCTCAAGTATACCAGCTAATAGAAATACTAAACAATAACAACTATCAGCACATATTAGAGGCCGCTAGAATTAAGCTGAGTTTATTCATTGTGAACTTATTGACTTGTTAGGTGATTTATATTACACATTTTATGAGATAACAATTTCGTTTGAAAAGATTAGTCTGTAATAGTATACCCAGTTTTACTAGCACAAATATAATCTAATACTGTTTTTGCCCTCATTGTAATAGACTTGAAAGCTGCAAGACATGGTAATGTAGAATTTTAAAATTAACACCACACCCCAAATACAATATAGGTTACAAAGTATGTTTTATAAATTTTGCAAAAATGCTACAGCTAGCAAAAGTGCCATATGCGGTAATATTGCATTGCGAAAACAAGTCATGCATACCATTATCAAAAAATCTGGTTCGACCATGTAGATGTAAAAAGATAAATAGTCATTTGAATCTTACGTATTGCTTGCGAATAGGATGAATAGCTGAGGAAAAGCTCGGTAATCAGTGGTAGATATTAGGTCACTAACTGAACTCCGTTTTATGGGCTCGCCATAGTCAACAATTACTTCTTCCATTTTCTTGATACTAAAATAAAAGCTATAAAGGTAGCTAAGGATAGTAAAGCAAAAAGGTGCAAAAGTAGAAATGCACGTTCAGAAGGCAAGAACAAGGAGAGCAGGAGCTCCAAAACAAAGGATCCTCCAGAGCACGAAAAGAAACTTTCAGACCCTTAATCAGCGAATTCTGAAAAAGCCAACAAACTAAAAAGTCAAGGAACAATTAATGACTTAGCCCATCTACTTCGATTCCAAACACCTGCAACCAGGTAAGTGGACAAAATAGAAACTGGTCGGGTGGAAGCATAACGTTGCGTGTTAATAACACCGGAAACTTACACAGAACCATAACTTTGTCCTACAAAGCTATTGTAACATATAACCGAGTGGGAGTAGTAGCGGAAGGATATATAGAAGTAAATACAGACAAGGCACAATCGCAACCAGAGTAAGGTATCAAGAAATCCGACGCGTTAACAGAAGGAGGAGGAAGAAGGCGTTTTGCATGCCCTGAAAAGGTATTGAAAATACTGAGTGTCCAACACCTAAAGTTGCGAACGGAGACTGTGGTTAATAAGAACTTGAATTCAAAATGATGTCTCTTATCCTTTTAGCGGATAAAGATTCGTGAAATAAAATTCAAATACCTCTACATAACTTTTATATATGCAGTTTGTATTCTTGCAAAGAAAAGTATTAATGTTATGGAGAGACTGTTCCACATATCTAATACAGCATGGTGACGTGTAAATTTGAAATAGATCAATTTGGATTCGCATAGAACGCATCAGAGTGTCTTCCTCTGCACTGAGTAATGTGGTTCGAAAATGCAAAGGTGGGGGAGCTTAAGTGCATAACTCTTGGATGTGATACTCATGTTCATCTCATAGTATTGGGTGGCACTGGACCAAACGGAAGATATGAGTCGTTTCTAGAATTTATTTTTCGTAATAAAGTGCGTAATCTTTGTAACCAACCGATTTTCGTAATCTCCACGTCTTGTGTGATGATAAAGTATTGGATAAAATTCAAGTTACAATCACTAGGAGATAACGCCAAGACTTGCACGTCCAAGAAACTGAGAATGGGGAGGCTAAGGAATTCATGAAGACGTAAACACTGGCAGAAATAGAAATTATTAATAACCTAGTATTAGCAGCAATTACGTAGATCGGCTCATGGAAACAGATATTCCTTGAGGGTGAGAGAGAAACGTGGGGTCTGTTGGTGGAGCGATAAGTTCTCAAATGCACTGGTAAATGAGAATATAAATGATTTCGTCTAAAATATACTCATGTCATCAGAAAAGCAAATGGAATTTTTGTGAGCAGCCCGAAAGAACTCTGCTTAGAAGGTGTTATACTCCAAGAAATTCGTTAAGGGAGAACCTGCAATGCCGCTGGATATGCTGAAGGAGACTGACAAACTGGGTAGTTAAGGAAACAAGACTTGCTTGGGCGATATAGAGTTTCAAATCGTACAAGTCCGCGAATATAGAAGTTTTTCACTAGTATTTCAACCAAGATTAGAAGAATTAATCTGGATACTTTGCAGTTTGTAGACAAACCATTCTAACAAGTGAAAAATCTGTAGAAGTAGCATTAAAGACGATGCAATTAAAATCGTAAAAGAGTGGTACTTCAGAGAGAAACTATCAGTTAATCCCGAGAAGATGTTTGTGATACCCTACATAAAAAACCAGAAATCTTTTGGATTTTAAGAGAATAATGATGTTTGGAGCGGTGGACTGATAAATTTCCATGCGACCGGAACAAATCTTATAGGTTTAAACCTTGAAGAAGATGATGAATGATGTTTGGACAGGTACTATAAAGGCGGTCGAAAGCCTATGGGCTGTTAAAAAGATGATTGAAGGAACATGGATCTTGATATCATTGATGGGGCTTTGGTTGACACGAAGGTAGTGATAAAAATAAGAATGTATACTTCCCCGACAAGACCTCATAAAACCAGAAACAGAGTTATAAACAAACTTAGTAACCTGGAAAGACTAAATGGTCACGACGGGATCTATAGTAATAGTGGAGACTATACAAAATTGTTGATAAGACAAACAAAATCAGACATTACAATGCATTCAGACAAGATTACCACTGCCTTTTATCTCAGGAAATAATTTCGAGTGATGACAATTGTAAGAGCTGAGTAAGTTTTAATAAATCAGAATTTTGAAGGCAATGGAAGACAAACTGGTTAAAATGGGAGCCAAAAATGTTATACCTAATTGATCTCATGCATGAAGATGATTTCATTCCACAAAGCTAAGAAGGCCATAAACGACTTTAAATGAACACAACGACCTGCAATCTATACAGGAAAGAATTGAAAACCTCAGTATACATTATTTGAGAATGTACAGCTTTAGAAGGAAAAGGACATCTATATTTTTTAATGTGATGAGACTAAAAATAGATATCATTAATACATTTACGAGTGATTATTAAAAATGTCAAAAGGGATGAAATCCAGAGACAAAGTAAGACAAAATAATTCCATTTTTCCTACATAAATCTTTCATAAAACATTAAAAAAGCGTTCCACTATGTTAATTGGTTAGTATATCAGGTAAACTACGTAACTGGAACATTCGTTAGCCGACTACTGACTTTATTCTAACCAAACCTGAACAAACATTTTACCACTGTAGTGTATGTGCATCTTTTGGAATTCGATCAAGAAGTTAGGTGACTATGAGTGGCTACAGCAGCTAAATTCAGTGTATAAGGCATAACCAAAATTCAAATGGCAATCCTGGGGCAGTATCTTTGTGAACTGAAATCTTGTAAGTCGATTCTTTAAGGAAACGTCCTGCAAGGAACTGTATATTGTAGTACGTGCAAGAAATACTAATGAAAAGTCTTTTTCATATAGTTTAGTATTAAATTTATAAATTATGTTAGTTTATATATTAGACTTTCGAATCGTCGTTACAATAGAAAGTTGAATTAAGATCAGAAGAAAAACGGTTTCATATATCCTATATTCTTTGAGGTTTTCGCGGTTTCTCGAACTGTCAATATTACAATTTACTTTCGGCTCGGACCGTGTCGTCATTTGGGAACTACACCCAGCATTATCAGGTAAGGCCCGACCTGTAGCATGTCTTCCTTTACAAGCATTTGTTCTAGAAGTTTGAGCCATATTTGTTCGTATGCCCTGCCTGCCTAAACAGGGCCGTGTGCTTATAATAATCAAACCTTGGGGCGGACAAGGATTTGATCTTGATGTATTGTGTTTGCCAGGATAATAATTATTACTGTCCTTGTCCGCCCCAAGGTTTGATTAATATAAGCACACGGCCCTGTTTAGGCAAGCAGGGCATACGAACAAATATGGCTCAAACTTCTAGAGCAAATGCTTGTAAAGGCAGACAAGCTACAGGTCGGTCCTTACCTGATAATGCTGGGTGTAGTTCCTAAATGACGACGCGGTCTAAGCCGAAAGTAAATTGTAATATTCATATATCGTACTTAGCTATATGGCATGTTCTTGCTATTTTCTAAATCTGTTGTTGTTTTGGTTGAGCGAGATCTAGGACACGGTTTTCCATCAATAACATTCTTTGCACTCGGACCATATTTGGCCCATTGTACACCCTAACTATGAATTTTGCCTATCTGAGGTAGGAGCAAATTTATTGTAGTATAATTCTTAATGCATTAAGGACGAGCGGCTTTAGTAACGAAATTTTATATGAACTATTAATAATAAAAGAGCATGTCTGCCATATCAGCAGTAGGACAAAAAAAGTTCATACGTGTCCAATCCTTATTCTGGAATCAAGAACTTTGACTAGTTGATAAAATTTTCATTTCTTTTTCATTTTTTTCCAAGGATATAAAAAAGTGTAATTAAAATATATCTCAGAAATAACTAAATTAATAAAATACTAATTAGTGTTAATATTCCTTACCTTGTTGTGCTTTGGAAGCACGTAAAGCCATCGGTCCTGGTTGTCATGCGAACATCTTTGACAATCGTAAATCATGTAATGGAACTTCTCTTCTCTGTTCGAAGGGATAGGTTAGCTTCCTATCTAGCATATATGCAAAGCGGGTTTACAAATCATACTCCATTGTAGGTAATTAGCAAGTCTTCGGTCTATACACAGATGAAAACAAATTTCTTACATTCTGTTTCAAAAACCAACCATGCTTATTTTCCACTATTTTCTATACTCTCCCTCAAAATATTTTTTAAAAAATTCCTAGTGATTCTAATATTTACACATAAATTGTCTAATAATACATATGGTTACCTGAACTGTAAATAGTTTTTTCAAACTACAGAATGATTAATTTGAATTTTTTAGTATAGCTTCTCTAGTGACCAACGGTTTTACTTATCATTTCATTATATAAAGAGTTCACTATTGTATGTTCAGCGCAAATTTTATTTAAATTTGACCTAAAAGTGGTGCAGGTTTGCAAAATAATTTCGAACCCTTACAAATTACACCTAAACTTATTTAAAATATAAATCAGTGGTAAAAAACTAAACTGCAGTTTTCGCCATACTTATTCTATTCGAAAATCTAATTCTGTAGTATTTCATATAATCACAGCTAAAAGAAAGTTTCAACTGCACACGCTGCGAAAGTATAAACTTCACTTAGTTTATCACACCTGCTGATAAATCTCTTTTTTATTTGTTGTGGATAAAATCTTACTTCCAAATGACTGTTTAAATAAATAAACCAAATGTATTTTTGGTTGTAATATACAGGGTGTATCAGAAATAGGTACAGATATTAAATCCGATGGTAGATTACAATATATACAAACTAGAAAAAACATTTCTTTGGCAATGGGACCCTTAAGATATGAGAAAGTAATAATTAAAGATTTGATCCAAAATTGTTTGAGCACCGCAGGATAATAACAAAAATTTGAGTTCAAAGACATGTTAAGCAAAGGAGAGTAAGATAGAAGTGCAAACAAATTTCTTATCACTTGCCACAAACCAATACTATTAGGTAGGTCAGTAACTTCTATTCAGTCTGTAGTTATCACAAGCCAGACAAGTTTTTAGGTGTTTGCCACTTTGGATTTACTTCACAATTAGGTAATAACCTTCAACAGCTTAAATGCATTTTCTATGTATCATCAGCAGTTCCCAAACACAATTTTATTTTATTTTTTAATTCAAAAAAATAAACTTAATGATTTTTGAAAAATGAATAGTACAATTGAATTTTACTTGAGCCAATCTATTGCTGGTTTAAATATTTGTACCTTTATCTGATATACCCTGTACAACTGTTCAACCCGATTTTCAGATAATACTATATTTGTTTTTCATGACTGTTAATTAATATAATAATACACTACTTTAATATTTTATGAATATCTATTTTAAATAAAAAAATTATAATCTATTGCAACTCTTATTTTAGTTGCGGCAACTTGACATGTTTGGGTTCAGAATAAATCAGTTCTTGTGTAATAAACGTAGGTATGTTACAATTCTATTCGTGATACTTTCATCAAGTAAATAAACAGTTACTGGTTTTTCATTATGAAATTGATTTGCTTGGTTATTGGCAAAGCAACTGAGCATTCGGATTGCTAAAGTGACACAATCAATCTGATTTCTTACTGAAGTTCCGATGTTAGTATTTCCTTCAGTAGAACATGAACAGTTTTCTGTGAACTGCATGTTTCGTAAAATACTGTTGTACTCTAACCAGGAATGTTGAAAACTGTCTGCACAACATACTACAGTAAAATATGTTTCAGTAAACTTTGCAAGTTGCCTGCGTCGAATCTAAAACGCATGTAAAGCACATGTGCCAACATATTTCCTTCACGTTACGTATATTACACGTTCACTTTGTATTAGTAAACACCCGGGGGAAATTATATGCTGCCCACTACTTTTCCACTGAAGATAACGTTATCGATTTTATCTAAAACCGCTTATTAAAACGTCAAGAGACAGCCACAATCTAAACAGTATAATTCTAAAAAATAGCCTGGAAAAATAAATCTACCAAAGAAATACTTTATTAGAATGTTTTCGCTTTTCGTAGAGTAAGTTAAAAATCTTGTACTAAAACATACTCGTCTAGTATATTTTAAAGTAAGTTATAAATTAAACTGATATATTTATTATATAAAATATAGAATAAAGTAAAATATAGAAATAATAAATTTCGGATAGGTAGGCAAAACCTGGTTATTTTTTTAACATTAAGAAAATGTGTTAAATGTATTATTTTAAAAATGATTATATGTAATAAACATCTGCCTGTAATGATATTATAACGAAAAAAGCAAACGAGAAAAAACAATATAAAAAAAAAATTAAACAAAATATGTTGCCAGATTTTAGTATTAAATCCGGAGTTTATTAAAGTTTCCTGTGGATTATGACTTCTTTATAACTTTTGTAGGATTTAGAACTATATGAAGAAAAGACTGTATAGTACTTAGAAGTCAATACGCTGCACATAAAACCGTAACGGTCGTAACGATGAGTGCAATAATTTTAAATACAAATAAAGTTTATCTACCTGACGCGAAGTTAGTTGCTGTTTTTAGTTTATTTTTTAAGAGAACCATAACATAACACTGGGAAATCTCTTGACGTCTACGAGAGCATTAAAGAATTTTTTCCAACATTCACTTGAGGTTAATTGATAATTTCAGTTTGTTTTTCAAGTAAATAGTCCATCTTTGTACGTCTACGGGGATTTGTTAATGGTTTTTTAACGAGGGCTTGGGGAAAATTGTTCTGTGTTTATTTTCTAATTTCCATCAAGGTTAATTGCTAATACAAGTTTGTTATAAAGAGAACAGCTGTAAAACACTGAAGGCCTAAGTAACCATGTACATGATGAGAGTTATTCTTAATAAAAAATCTGGAAAACAATAAAGTTCCACTGGTTACACTAAGTTAGTTCATTTCAGCTTTTTAAGAGACAAATTCTCAAGAATATTGCAGATTCAGGCATTATTTGAAAGCTAATGATTATTCTGAATGAGAACTAGAAGAAACTAATTAAATCTTTGTTTTTTGTATATTTAGGTTAATAGGCAATTTCAGTTTGGTATTAACAACTAGTCTCAAATCCCTGACAGGTTGATTGCAACTTGGTTACTTTTAGTGAGAATTATGGGAATATAATCGAATATTTATTTTACAGCCTCTACAGATACTTGCTAATATCAATTTGTTTTTAAACAGCATTTTTTTCAAATGCTAAAGATTTACTGTATGAGGGGGTTAAAAGGCAGTGGTTCAAATGTACAAAACCTTGCGAAAACCCCTTACCATAATATTTCTCCTTCTTATTCTTTTTCCCATTATCCTTGTGCCGTTGTAGTGTGCCTATGCCCACTTCCCCCACTGCTGTTGGTTGTTGCTTAATGTCTTCGCTAGTCTAAGTGATTTCCCTTTCCCCTTTTCTATTTTTAGTATTCCATCTATCTACGTACTCCTTGGTCTACCCAGCCTCTGTTTGCTTTCATTATTCTCTTGACTAGTTTACCTTTCCATTCCATTCTCTTGACTATATACTAATAAACTATTTCCATTGATCCTTTTTCATTTGCCCATTATTGGTTCGTGTTGTATACTTCCTCTGATAAATAAGTTACGTGACCAGAAAAAGTCAATATTGGTCAATATATCTCAAATGAGAAGATAAGAAGAAGAACTGGTGTTATCGTGGTGGTAAAACAAATAGCATCCTTGAAACAGAACTGGGCTGGTCAAATTGCTACGAAGCTTGTTCAACTGAAACCCATCTTTGGTCAACTTAGCCTTGAAAACAAATGCAATATTCAAATGACGTTTGTTAATGTTAGTAGTGTTTATAAGCAACACAATAAGTTTCTGGCGTTTAAATTTGATTCTGACTTTTAAAACTTCGATTTTGCAATAGCGTTTGTTGTTGAAAATCCGTCCAAGTTTGATCAGCGTGCGATCCTACAATTTTTATGCGCTGAGGGTGTAGCCATTGCAGATTCATACGTGAATGCATGAAGTGTATGGAAATACATGTGTTGCGCACCCAACTGTGAAGGAATGGTGCCGAAAATTTAAGAATGGAAAAGAGGGGACTATGAATGAGCCGCGACCAGGTGCACGGTGTACTGCATTAATACAAAACAATATGGCATGTGTGGCCTTATTAGAGAAAATCGTTGAATTTAAATTAGAGCAATTTCAGAAATTGTTGGTGCGATCTGTCCATAGTATTGTTCGAAATCTGGATTACAGCAAAATTTGTTGGCAATGGATTCCTCGTCTGTTGTCTAATGAACAAAAATGCTTGCGAATGGGCTTACCTCTGCAACGACTCCTAGACTATAGGCAAAATGGTGATGACTTTCTTCTGTCAATAGTTGCTGGTGACGAAACTTGGTGCCATTACTACGAGCCATCCAGTAACTCATCGTCGATACAGTGGAAATATTCAAGTTCACCACCACCGAAGAAGTTTAAAGCACAACCTTCTGCGGTCAAGGTGATGTTAACATTTTTTTTACCATGAAAGACCCTTGTTGATAGAGTTTAAGGAACCTCGACTAACTGTCAATAGATATCTGTACACTGAAACGTTGAACAAGTTTTATCAAGCAATAAGACGGAAACGTCCAGGAAAACTTACGCGTGGGTTCATTTTTCTAGAGGGTTTTAGAGCATCCACCCTATAGCCCGGATCTAACGCGATTTACATATTTTTGGACCTCTGAAAAAGGCGTTAGAAGGTCGACATTTTGAGTCTGACGCAGAAGTACAGTTAGCTGTGGAAGACTACTTTAATCAGCAGCTACAAGAATTCTATAAGCAGGGTATATGTCGGTTAGTAAAACAATGAGATAGGTGCCTTAACTGTAACGGTAATTATTTGTAATTAAATTGTTGAATAAATTTTTTATAAAGCAAAGATTGGTTTCAATTGCACACACCTCGTATAATTACAGATAAACGCTGGAAAATAGTCGAATGGAGACCAAGGCAGAATGCGCATAGAAATAGAGCACGACTCCCAACGAAATGGTCAGACGACATAAAGCGTATCCGAACAAATAGGGCTCAAACAGTGCAAAATAGAAATGAATGGCAAAGTTTACGAAAGGTGGACGCAACTAGGCTTACTATTGATGGTGATGATGATGATGATGATGATATGCCCAGAATTCGTCTGCGTAGATTAATGCAGATACTGCTATGTCGTCATACACATATTTTTTAACGTTAACAACACTATCCCATATTTTTAGTTTCTTCTTATTTAGTAGTGCGTAATATGTATGCCTTCGTTACTCTGAGATTTCCTTATCTTTTTCCGCCACTTGTTGTTGGACAAGATACTCATACACTACCAAGATCTCCAACTACCGGCCCTAAAATTTTGAATATTTAAAATTAGTTTGACTGAGAACAACCTCTAAATATGTGTTCTCCGCCAACTCAACAATGAAATATGGCGTGATGAGTATTAGACTTCCATTGTTGACTTGCTGAAGAACTTAACTTAAGAGGTTGTCCTCATCCAAAGTTGTTTTAGATAGAATTTTTCTTTCCATGATTTATTTTAATTATTTCACTTTTTAATGGTGAAAGAGCCATCGTAAGGCATGGAATGGTTATTAGTATGATTCTAACACAATTTTCCTAAATGGGGTTCGCAAAATAACAATTATACACTTCTCACTTTTTAAGAGCGAAAATTGTTACAATAGGTTACAGGTAACAGGGTAACGAAGTTTTTTACTTTCTAATGAGTGTAAAGTGTCCATGAGAGCGTTTCTTGAATCCAATAACATGTGAAAATTAATATTAATGCAAATTGGTACTGCTTATGGAATTATTTGTGTATTTTAAGAGTTGGTGATGTGTTTACCGTAATTCTCCTGAATAATGCGCCCATAACATTTGTATTATTTTGTAATATTTGCAATAGTTTTACAATTAATGGTATCATTTACTGTTAGCGGTTTCCAATTCTTACTGATGTCTGTTATTGCTTACTATTTTTTTAGTAATTGCCTATGTATTTACTAGTTTCAGGAAGTTTGTTTGATGTTATAGGGTATTTTTTGGATGAATATTTAAGGGGTATTAAATCCCACCATAACAATGAGATTCTGTGCTTTCAAATAAGTAAATAAGCAGTGTTGACGTATATCTACTAACTAATAACGTAAATGTTTAGTTTTTACTTTAAATCTTGACTCATCGATATTCCTCCCACGGCAGTTGTTGACTTAATAATTAGTTTTCGAAAACCAATTGCGCACAAAGTAATTCAGGTATATTGTAAACCGACTTGTTACATAAATCGAAAATGTGTTTTTCCGATTTACACAAATATATACGAACGTTACGCGTTCAGGTCTGGCTTCTATTAATGCTGGGTTTTGGGAACAAAAAAGTTGACTTTTGGAAATTCGAGAATACATTTATACATTTTCCAACGTTTATCCAAAGTTAGTTGTTAGAGAAAACTGTTAAATTTGTATTTAATATCTATGCAAGGTAAGATGCTTGGAGAAAAATATCTTTAAATAGAAATGCTGCATTACTTAACAACATTTGATTAGACATCATTTCACACATGTTAGTATAAATGAATGGTACTGCATTATGCAATGCAAGAAACCCCATTAAACCAATCTATTTATTCACGCCATTGCAAAACCAAACTTAATGTGAAAGCAACATCCACCTATTTCGAGTTAACCATCTTGAAATAAGAAAGTTAACAATTTCAGTCACTCTCAATTTTCCTTCGGCACCCTTTTAGAATAAATAGAATTCTACGTAATGCAAGAAACGAGTAAATAGTCACCTACAATATTTTTGAGGTCAATGGAGGACGACAATGTCAGTATCAAGGACGTGTCTGTCTGGATGGTGAGAGCTTTTCAGCGAACCCCTATTGTGAGTGTTTATGCCCCGCGGAACAGTAGTCATTTGGTACACCCTCGGTTTCTGCTGATGACGGCTCTCGCAGGATTACAGTGGCGGCCCACTAGGGTCGAGTTTCAGTCCACTGCCCTATTTCGCTCCCAGACTTGAGCTTTTAGCACTTTGGTGCTATTTCTGCCAGACAAAACCGCTTACGAAGCTTTGAAGCTTAAGTAAATGCTCAAGAGATCTGAAACTGAAATTTGGTTACGGCCTCAAAGGTGGGCTGAGGAAAAGGTTTGCGGACGCATTCCTCTAGGGCATCTGCATTAGGGAATATTGTTCTTGCATACTGGAACGGACTACTGTTTAAATAATAATAAACTTGGCAGATATATACGTATATTAGTTTAAAGCAACTATGACAGTTGTATCTATCTCTAGTTCTGTAAATTCAATATTATTGCTGTATTGAAACATTCTTTCTACCAGATAAAAACTCAATATTTACTCATTATATAGATAGTTAGATAATTAAAAAGTGTATTTCAAAGAAATACATGAATTGTAGGACATCCTGGTATTTTAGCCTTCATATTAATTATTAATGTCGACTTGAAACAGAAAATCTTAAATATCACATCAACTTCTTGAGTGTTTCAATAAAAATTCGCAATGAAAACAAAAAGCTTGAGTTTAAAATCTTGGCATCAAATCTTATTTCACCTTGATTTCACGTGGACTTTGGTGAGTTTGTGGATAGAAATACTCGATGAAAACAAAGATTTTTCATTAAAAGAGCTGCCATCAAGCTCCAGTTTCATTATTAATGCCGATTTAAAACTGGAAATCTTGAAAATCACAATTTTGAATAAAAATTGCCAATTAAAATAAAGATTTTGAGTTGAAAGGCTTGGCATCAAACTCCATTTTAATTATTAATGACGATTTAAAACCGAAAATCTTACATCATATCACATCTTAAGTTATTAAATAAAAATAATCAATGACAATAAAGATCTTGAGTTGAAAGGCTTGGTATCAAACCTCATTTTAATTATTAATATCGATTTAAAACCGGAAAAATTGAATGTGATATGTTAATATATATATATATATATATATATATATATATATATAAATCCGGAAGGAGAGTATTTGGTCGTAAAAATTATGAATTTGAATGATGGTTTCTGTTTTACCTTAGGTTGGTAGTTGTTGGTGACCTGTTTGTCATTGGCGCGTTTATAAACTAGTTTGTTATCACCACAAGAATTTGTACATGTGCAAATTGTATTTTAATATGTTGTTTGTAATTATTTATTAAATTATATTTTAACTCGGGACTGCAGTAATGTACACGCAGGTTTTACTATAATGTTCAGTAATTTGTAAATTAGTTATTCATGTGCTGCAAGTTTGTTTTAATAACCTCCCAGTTTGTAAGTATTACGTAGATCATACTGTTTTATTGAGGTTATCCTCGGCTTCTCATTTTGTTACAGTTTGCTCTGATGATGGAATAAAGTTTTTTCCGAAAGCTTAGCTAAATAAACAAAGGGTGGTTTAATTTCTTTGCCCTTGGTCGATTACCCCAACAACTTACATCTTAAAATTTATATATATATATATATATATATATATGAGTTAATAAATGAAAATCTCAATGAAAATAAAGATTTTCAGATGGAAGGCCTGCCATCAAACCGTAGTTGAATTATTACCGTCGAATTAAGACCGGAAATCGTGAAAATCACATCGACCTTTTGAGTTTTTGTATAAAAACCCCCAATGAAAATTAAGATCTCGAGTGGAAAAGCTTGGTGTCAAACATCATTTTAATTATTATTATCGATTTATAACCGGAAATTTTGAATATCATATCGACTTTTTGAGTTAATAAATAAAAATGTTGATGAAAATAAAGATCCTGAGTTGAAAGGCCTGTCATTAAACCTTAGTTTAATTATTAATGTCTATTTAAAACCGCAAAGCATGAAAATTACATCGACTTTTTGAATTTTTGAATAGGAATGCAGAATGAAAATAAAGATCTTGAGTAGAAAGATTTGGCATCAAACCGTATTTTAATTATTAATGTCGATTTAAAGCCGAAAATCTTAAATATCATATCAATTTCTTAAGTTATTAAACAAAAGTAACCAAAGTAAATTAAATGGCTTGGCATCATACCTTAATTTAATTATCAATGTCGATTTAAAACCGGCAATCTTTAAAATCACATCGTCATTTTGAGTTTTTGAATAAAAATTTCCAATGAGACTACAGAACTTGAGTTGAGATGCATTAAACCCCATTTCTATTTATTCGTGTAGATTTAAAATCGCAAATCTTAAATACCATATCGACTTCTTGAGTTCTTGAGATATTTAATTAAAATAATCAATGAAAATAAAGATCTTGAATTGAAAGGCTTGGCATCAAACATCATTTCAATCATCATCAATTTCAATGAAAATATAGATCTTGAGTTGAAAGGCCTGTCATAAAACCTAAGTTTCATTATTACTTTCAATTTAAAAGCGGAAATATTGAAAATCACGACGCATTTTTGAGTTTTTGAATAACAATTTCCAATGAAAATAAAGATCTTGAGTTGAAAGGCTTAACATCAAACCCTGATTTAAATTACTAATGCCGATTAACTCCATCATTTGCAGTTAAAATTCCAATTCAAATGTTTAGCTGTTGAGCTTTAAGTCGAACTTCGTAGCTTCAAATTGAAAGAGTAAGTTTCAGATCCAACGTTCCGATTTAAGACCAAAATCTGGAGAGAGTACAGAGTTTCTTATTATGTGGAAATTTTGAGTTTGAAGTCAAAATTCTTCGTGAGAAAATAAAGCTGCAGTATTTATAAGACAAAAGTTCGAAATTGAAATTGAAATTAAGGATTTTCGAGGCTAAGGTAAAACTATCATCTTTGAAAACTGAACTATTAAATTGCGAGTTACAATTCTATATCGAAGTCAAAATCTTTAGTTTAATATCCAGATCCAGAATAAAAATGAAATTTGAAGACATATCAGATTGATAAGTAGAAACTTCTAAGTCTTCCATTAAAATGGAAAATGGAATGAATATTACAGTTTCATTTTAAAATTTTATCTCTTGAGTTTAAAGTCAAAATATCTGGTTTATGATCGTTATAGACGGAAATTTCTTTTTCTGTATGGATTTAAAACGTAAGGTGAAATTCTCAATTGAAATTTTGATGTCAACTTAAAATTTTGAGTAAAAATTGGGTCTCTGCTAGAAATAAATTATATAGATATCTACGGCATACGTAGAAGGATTTCATTTACTACCATGAAGCAAAATTTTTAAAAATACTTGGAAAGCATATTAACACATAACTTTTACTGTTTGTTTTCAGGGCGGATTAAAATTATAAGGAATCGCTTTTGAAATTATGCAAGGCGAAAAGAAGAAAAAAATGCAATCTTACTTCTACCTTTTTTTTCCTCTCTTTTATTTATACTACCCCCCCTCCCGGAACCGCTTTCGCATTACTTCAGGGAGGTGCGGGCGTCCCTTACACACTAAACATTCATGCAACATGCACCCTAAACTTAACTAAACGAAATGCAGTCGCCCCAGCTGGGATTCGAACGTCCCAGCCGATCGACTACATTTCGCTGTTAAGTTAAACTGATTCGAAATTCAATTGAATTAAGTAAATATTTAAATTAGATATATAGATATCATATATAAGATATAATTTGATATATATTTTATCTTCTATATTATTCTTTCTATATTAAAATTTAATAATCTCCGTCTAGTCAGTTCACTATTTAATAGTGTTTTGTTATTCCAACACGATGGAGCAATAGCCACACAGCCAGAAACACCATGAGAATTCTGCGAGAATTTTTTAACGACCGTATAATTTCTCGATTTGTAAATTTGCTTTGGCCCCACAGGCCCCCCAATCTCACGGCACCCGATTTTTTCTGTGGGGGTATTTGAATGAAAAGGTTTTTGCAAGTTGCCCTGCGACAATTCAAGAGCTAAAAGACCTCATTCGAGAAGAAATCACACGAATAGATGGAGATTTGCTTCGCCAGGTGATGCATCAGTTTGCATTTAAAATTGAAAGTTGTATTCAAGTTGATGGAAGCCATTTAGAAGACATGATTTTTAAAAGTTGAAGAAATGTTTAAGTCAGTTATAAATCCCACATAATTAGCTGTACATTAGCGAAACAAAAGATTTTTTAGTCGAGTTAGAATGATTTTATCCAAATAATAGAGTGGGTAGTTTAATATGGGGAACCCTGTACTTCTTTCTTCCATTTTGCACGCCTTGACCTGCAGTTAGTTGTTCTATTCGCATATAATTTATACTCTGCTCTCTTTTTAATTTAATAATAAATAAATAAATTTCAAATACTCGGATGCTCTGCCCCTGAAACCCGCGATGCCATCCCTCTATGGAGTTATTGGTTTTTGGTAGGCCGTCTACCACGGAGTCAAAGCAGTTCCACATAGTTACGGGAAAACGTGGTTGACGACGTCTATTTCGGCGATCTGGGCGACCAATCCACGTGTCTTCGAAGTAGTCAACCACTTGCTGTGCAACCTCTGGCAATACTTCATTATCTATCAGAGCTTCAAAGGAATTCGGAACTTCTGCAGGAGAAACGAACGCCAATGCCGATAACATCCTCATCTTCAGAGCAAACTCCAAGTCATTGTCGTATGTTTGTTTTAAGCCGTTCGCTTGAATTCGCCGATATATGCACTGAGTAAAGTGGAAAAAGTAACCACGTATCGCTGTTTCCGGAAATTCTTCTCCAGTAGCTTTAATCATGGCCGTTTCAAAGTCAGTCATAATGGAATTCGAATTCACTCGCGGTTCTAAGTTTTTAACTGCACCCAAAAATTCCCGATACCCTGCCTGACTTTTATTTGGTAATAACCCATAGTCAGCAATTCCATGAATGATATATAACTGTTCAAATAATAATGGCACTGTGTTGAAAGTCCCGTCACCGTATCAATTGCTGCTATCCGCAAGAAACTGTAAATTTCTTCGTGTTGTAAATATCACAATTCGCATTTCAGTCATACCACCATCAAGCATTAGGAACTCCTCGCCGTTGTGGGTTCTTCGGTATATTTCTGTAAACTGGATATCAGCACGATTCTGCGGAAGAGATGGCCCACCGCCTTTCGTTGACCTCACATTTCAAATTGTTCGTTTGATAGTTTCTGTCGCAGGTAATCTGGCGATTGCTGCTGGGTGTAGTTGGGAAGATGAGTTGGACATAATGTACTTAGGACTTTGAACGGCTGCTTCCTTCATGTCACTGTAGGCCGCTTTTGCAGCAATCTCTGCAGCTTGACCAGCGTGATTATGCTCGCCGGTTTCCTTAATACCTTCTTGATTTTTTGTAATTGCGCATCCTTTACACGAGAATTTCTTAAAATGTTCGCACTTGCAGTACACTTTACAATCACAACTTCTGTCACGTACTTATAAATAACCGTTAAAAGACAACATATCTTTGCCTTTCGAACTCTTAACAAAATTCATAGCCATTTTAAGAAAATTGCAAGGTACACAATGTGAGCAAACAGAAACATTAGAATGATTTAGACTTTTGAATAAATATTTATATGGTGGCTGATAAGATGGGGTAATATCCCTTAACAGTACTTTTATTTTTAAGGGAACCACAATGGTAACTTTGAGATAATGGGGATCGGATTATTATAATAATGATACTCACCCTAATTATGGTTAGTTACATTCCAAGCAGCGTGTTAAAAGATAATTTTGGAAATGTTGTTAAATAAAGTAATCATTTAAACCAGGGATCGCTAATAAAATACTAATCACTTTTCGTGCACATAACTAACTTAAGAATTGTTTACGCGATGATACATCTATTTTCTTTAGATAAATATTCAAAATTGTTAAAGAGAATATTTTTCGAACACCCACTAGGAAATTCTCGATTCGAAAAAATTTCCGTTCGAACAAATTCCCTATCGAATATTTTTCCGTTCGAACAAATTACCGTTCGAACAAATGGCCTCGAACAAATTACCGTCGAACAAATTTCGGTCGAACAAATTTCCGGATACCGTGCAAAGTAATGCGAGGACTACAGATTTTGTAACCAAACATGATACATGTAACCTGTTTAGCACACGGTTTACTTCGAGTAGCTGACTTAGTTCACAATCTTTATTCAAACGTTAACGTGCTGATATCTGTATGAAAAAAATTTTTCTCAAAGTACCGAGTCGTGTGCAGAAGTTTTGGGAAGTTGCGGGAGACGTTCCGCTTCCGCCCACGCCAATCATTACAAGATGGGGAACTAGGATCGACGCTGCTGTGTATTACGCTGAAAATTTTGTAATTTATTGTGAAGAAAGTTGTTAATAAATTCAACTCTGAAGAAGCGCAGGGCATTGAAGAAGCACAGGGTATTCTGAGAAAGAAAAGTTATCCGAGATTTGATTTTTATTTCAGCTAATTTGGCTTACATTTCAACTGCAATCCCTAAACTAGAAGCAAAGGGAATATTTTTACAAGACAACATTAAAATAGTAGAAGATATGGTTAAGGGTTTCACTAAACTCAAGAAAAAAGATTTCATTAATCAATTAAACCAAGTGCTGTCAAAAAATGCGGCCCTTGATGCAAAAAATGAACATTTTAATATCATTGACATTGTAAATTATGAATTTGTACCAATAGTATCGTCTGATGAGTAGAGAGTCTTTTCCCACTACAAAAATATTCTCGCTGACAACAGATGGAAATTTACATTTGAAAGTCTATTACACCACGTTGTTGTTAAGTGCAATTATGATTTGTTTTTATAATTTAATTAATTTTAAATTAGTAATTTTGTGTTTTTTGATCAATTTTAATTAAATAATTTTGGATTCAAAATTCTTTGTGCATTTTAATAGAAATATAAATCTGTATTGATATAACGTTAATGTTTTTTTTTTCTAGTTAGTTGACTTTTTAGTGCATGTTTAAGTGCGTTTTTTGGATTTTGGATATTTGTCCGCATCGCTAAACAATACACAATTAGAAAACATGAATCTAAAAGAAGTTAATTCCGAAAGAAACTAAAATTGCAATTTTCTCTGGGCGTTATTTTCATGCAACCCGCATGCTTCCAGAAATCTTCTAACTGCAGTTCCATTAATACCAACATTGTGGTTAGATCCCCATGGGTATTCTCATGCACTGCCTCTAAAGGTCTATTCAGACCGGCGGACGCGGAGCGGAAGCGGAGCGTGAGCGGCTTGGTAGCGGAGCGGATCGTTGGCGGATTTTAGATTGATAGGCATTCATACAGAAAGCGGTAGTTCGACGACGAAGTTGGTTTGATAGCGGCGTTCAACTTATAAGTTAAATAGTTAAAACAATATTTATTAAAAGGTTTCTAAAGATGTTCTCAAGCAATTCAGACAGCTCCGATGAACACTTATTAGACAGACATATTAGTGGTGATAGCCTCCGAGAATGGTACCACCAAAAAACGAAAACGCCTACTAAGACATGATATTCCGTCCACGAGATACATAGATGGAGAGTTTCACACACTATTTAAAAAACTTCTAAAAGACGACTCCAAATTTTTTGAATATTTTCGTATGCCAGTAGATAAATTCTATGAACTGTTAAACTTATTAAGAGATCATATACGAAAAAATGATACAAATTATCAAAAATCTGTAACTCCTGAAGAGAGACTTGCTGTAACCTTAAGGTACGTATTTTGTAAAATAATAGCAACCGAAAAGTATAAAACTCAAATAGCAATTTTTATTGTTAATTGTTAAGGATACATAAACCTACAAAATATTATAGTAATACACTTACATACCCGTATTTTCAAAATCGGGATTTAAATATATCGATGGCGTATAGCCATATGTTGTAGAACATCATTAACATTAGGGGTTGAATCGCCGGAGGGGTATGATGAGGAAGGGGATGTTATAATTGTTATAGGGGAAGTACAAGACAAAGAGGTGCTAGGCGTAGAAACTGTTGATGTTGTCTGTTTTAAATATTCCAATTCAGCGTTAGAAATAATGTTAAACAATTTAATTTTAGTTTCAGCTAGTAAGGTGGGTGGAAAAATTTTA
>JABXWE010032883.1:0-17726 GCA_014611495.1 Limonius californicus
GACAAGGTGCCACATTTACAACAAATAAATAATTTTATATACGTGTATATAACAAAGCGACCTCTATGATAAAATCAACGAACTAAACTGTATATCCCAGAATAATGGGTGTCAATATGGCTCCCGACCTATTTTTTGTTAAACGAGGTTACTGACCTTTTCGAAGCCTGGGACGAATTTATACACACGAAACACTGTGGCACCCAAAGCCGGGTGCCTCTTGGTATTTTTGGGTGCCATAATAGCAATGAGTATGCGGTTTGGGTGTCTCAATGACAATTTTTATGTATATATATATATATATATATATATATATATATATATATAGGCTTTTAAAGTCTTTATTGCTGAGGTTTATTCTCGTACAGAGGTTTATTGCATAAATTTGCTTGGAACTACCCGGGACTATAAACCCCCACTGCAATTCCTCCACCTTCTACTTTCGAACCATCCGTATACCACTGAAGGGATCCCCTCTTAAAGGAAGGTCGTCCTGAGGTCCACGTTTCCTGGTCTGGAATGTTCACTCTGAATGGTTGGTCGAAACAGTATTTTATTGGCGTAATATCCAAAACGGTGTAGGCCATTCGCTCTGCATGGGCGAGACTTTCTAAGCTGCCTGTCAGGTTTCCTCATTTTAGTTTGTTTTGCCTTCCGAGCTTAAGCGCATGTGTGATAACCTACTAACATGGCCTCCATTGCCGCAGATGGGCAGGTGCTCATCGCACGTGTTATACTCAGACAGGTGAGACGTTGTATCTTCTCTTGCTGTAACTGAGTAGTAACTTGCGTATGAAGGCAAGCTATTATTGCCTTTCGAAACGAGAATAAGAGTTAGATAGATGACTCAATAACATTTAAACAACTATCATCGATCATGGGTGAGCCTCTAGAAGATTTAACTTTAGTGGATATGTTTCCTGTTGCACGGATGCTGGATATGCTTATAGAAACATGTATACAGAAGTTAGAAGGAGAACACTGATCTAAAAAAATCATAGACAAAGGATAAAAGAACATTCAAAGACAATAGGAGAAGAATGATCGAAAAAATCATCAAGATTATAGCACAATTTGGAGCATCAGCAAAAGGACAAGAAATGGAGGAGTGGAAATACTCTACGTCCCACGCGGGAATAATGGGAATACGAGTACAAACCCTTTATATTTTGGAACTTATACAGTTTGTGTACTTCAATGTTAAAAAACATAATTGCAAACCCTATTCTAACAATAATGTGACAGGATACGTAGAAAAATACGCATAACTTGGAATATGTGGATAATTATTGACTCATTTTTTATTGACAGGAAAGTAATAGTCTTTCGCCAATGCCCATCCAGTAGCTGGACTATATCCCAATGGAGATGAAGGAGTACAAGTACAAAATCTGGTTCAAACAGACTAGTGCTTTGTCCTATTGTAAATTGCAGGTTCGTTATTAGTATTTACATAGAGTGTTTTAAAATATATGGATTGGAAGAAAAGGATACATAGATGGACCAACTTAATCTCCAGATCTAATGCCCGATTTTTTTGAGTCAAGTGAAAGGTGGTTCCTGACGAAAAACAAAAGATTTTAAATTGTATTTTAATGCGAGATCCAGTTATTATCAGTAACGTATTTCCAACTTTCTACATCGGTTTGACTGTAGTTTAGCGTATAAATGGAAGCAATTTGAACATTTACTTACATATTTTATGAGGTTTCCGATATATTTTTACAAAAAGAGACATAAGGCGTGAAAGAAAGAAGTAGCTGTTAGTAGGTTCTCTTATATGTAATGGTTTCTAAATTTGTTTCTGAAAATGTTCAACATAAAAGTATTCATTTCTGTTACTGAAAACAGAAACACTACACCCATCAAAATATATAAAGAAGTAGTAAAGGTTACTAATCGACATACATTTAAACTACGTGTTGTTGTCTGTGCTTCGTGTGTATATGTATGTTTAACTGTAAGTACTATAATTTTGATTGTTTCGTAATGTTTAGTCTAGGATTTTAAATTATTATATAGAGTTATCCGATTAAACAAGTCTATATACTTTTGAGAAATAAATATTATCCCAGTAGTATGGCGTCGTAACGACAAAAAGAAAAAAATGCCCGAGTAGAAGCAATAATTCTTATCGGATTTTTAGCGGCAGGATAAAAATAATACAATTACATAATAAAAAAGACATTGATATTGGTTATAATAAAGCATAAATATCAAATGAGACAATTTATTATATGTTATGGTGGAAATAGAGGATTTTCCATCATTTCCGCAGGATATTTCACTGATCTCATGGAATACTTTAACATTTTTTTTTTCTGGGAAATGTTTGTACTCAAGTAAAGTATGTGAAAATTCCTAAGCAACTTTCTTCAAACAGATCTGTACTACTTCCACTACTACTACTACTTCCAAATTCCGTTAACCTTCGTTCCACTGTGAAAATGAGACAACTTCTTTATGTTACAACGCGCGTAAATAAAACGTTTTGCCCCAATAACACCAAAGGACGATGAAGATACTCGAACGTCAGTTCTAAAAAGAGCTGTTATTGTATAGTTGCGAGCGAAAAGCAAAATTAATTAAATAGCATTAGAATATCGTTTTATAATTATTCAACTATTTGTGTTGTCCAAAATATGAGCTCGTTGCATACGAAACGTCAAAATTCTTTGCTGTAAGCAATTTGAATTTGAATTTAGCCATCTTTTACTGAACACCCTTTGCAATTGTCACCATACGATTTATGAAAGTATTCGGCATTGTTAGGACTAAGACTGGCTTTGGTCTTAGACCAGGGTTTCATAACCTATCGGCCACGAGCCAAAATAAAGTGGATTGGTATATTTAATGGGTTTCGAAATATTTTCAACAGAATATTTTCTTCTGGTATAACTTTGATGTTCTCTTATACAAGTGTTAGCATTATTTTTGTATACTCGGTTTCAAATTCTTAAAATTGTACCTACAGATAATGGCAAAATGTGAATACAAAAAGTTTTTCAGAAATAGGTTCCACCTAGATTACTGATCTGATGATAGACAAACCACAATGGTATGTGTGGTATGTATGTATGTGTTGTTTTATTTATCTTTTCTTTTTGGGTCGCGAAACCAAATCATTATCCTAATCTGGATAGCCGCTCAAAAAGTTTAAGAAACCCTGGCTTAGATAGTGGTATCATTCGCACTAACATCCAGCACAATCAGCGAAGAACCGACCTGGCGGCTGACTGGATGGATGATTACGTATCCGAATAGTTTTATTTTGGCAAAAAAGATACTTCAAGGACAATTATTCGTTATCCGTCTTAAAGTACGTAAGATCGAGGTGGGATCTGTTTATGCACACTGCGCTTAGGAACATGCCTGGCTAAAACGTCCAGCCAATCAAGCCACAGGTCGAGCGTTTCCTGATTATGCTGGGTGTTACTCCAAATGACGGTATGGTCTACGCCGGAAGTAGTTTGAAAAACCGTGAAAGCCTCAATTAATGCGTATTAGGCATTGCATTCCATAACTTGGCGAATGAGCAGGAAGGTCTTTAAAGCCATTCTCTTAAATTGATTTACTTTCATTGAGAATAGGTGAATATGATAGCAGAGTAAAAAAGGCAATAGTCCAGGCTAGTCATTGGAAATGATTTCTAAATTTAAGATCGCTCAATAGAATAGTTATGCATCTTCTGAGGAGCGAACATATAATACAGGGTGCAACTAAAAGATTTATAGACATTTGAACTAGCCCTAAGCTAGTAGTAGTATGTAAAATGGAAATACTAGAAAAACTAAATTAAAATTTAGTCGAAAATCGTGCCAAAACAACGAATGTGCGAAAATAAAGCTATGTAAAATGCATTAAAACCGATAAGAGCTTTTACCACATATAAGACCATGAGCCTATTCATCAGCACAGTTGTAAACATATTTTTAATATTACATTGGCTAGAATACTGTTTAGGGATTAATGCCAATATCAGTGGTTCTAAAACAGAATCCATATTTTAGGAATAACTGGAAGTTTAGCTATATTTTGATATGCGTATAACGATAATTAGTAAATCAAAAGCGTAGATTTAATTTTTAACTTTGCATGTTGCTGTAAGATTATGAGAAGACCTTGTTGAAACAACTTGTTGGATAATGATCTTAGTTTTATGTGGGTTTTGCCTTTAATTCACTACATTAATGTATGATAGAGCATGTAATATACACAAACAGACAAACTCTTATAGAAGTGCGTTTGCACGTACGCACAAATAGAACAGCTTCGTACACAAAGCTTAGGGAAACATAGATTGTCTCCGGCGCCGCATTTAAATTTAAATATTTATTTTACGAACTGATTATGCGAGTGCGTTCTGGTGAAAATCATTTTAAACATGCAAATATAATGTTTAATATGAAATATGCTTCCTGTGGGACGTGCCCGTGCTTTATAGAGTTTGCAGAGTTTCCGTATTATATTTTTCCCTCTCTTATTGATTTTACGTAAAAGCTTAAGTGTGGAAATTGTATTAAATTATACCACGACAAATAATATCAACGGACTAGCAACTAGCTATTACAGCTATGTGGTTAATAGTGAGCTCTGTAAAGTTCATTGTTACAGATTTTCTAAATTGCAGTTTCATATTTAAAATGTATTTTACGTTTTTAGAAAATATTTGTTAAATTATAGGTATATTGATTGTATACTTGCCTTCTCAAATATAGCGGTATCGTCTTATTCCTTAGAATCTTATGTTGTCTACCGAAAGCTGACTATCCCAATCTTATACGTCTATCTATTTCTGCTGTTAAGTTTTGCCTGTCACGTTTCAATTAATAAAACCTGGCAAGCAAAACTTAACCGCAAAAATAGATAGACATATAAGATTGGGATGGTCAGCTTTCAGTAGACAACATAAGATTCTAAGGAATAAGAAGATACCGCTATATTTGAGAAGGCAAGTATACAATCAATGTGTGTTACCTGTCCTAACGGATGGAGCACAGACGTGGACGCTGACGAAGAATATAACCGACAGATTGGCAATGGAACGACAGATGTTGAATATAAGATCAACAGATAGAGATAGAAATGAAAATATTCGCGAAAAAACTAAAATCGTGGATGTAATAGAACACACAGAGTCACAAAAATGGAGATGGGCGGGGCACACAATGAGACTAACAGATGGCAGGTGGAACAAGGAAATACAAAACTGGAGGCCATGGACAGGAAAAAGAAGCAGAGGACGTTTACAAACTAGATGGACAGATGATTTAAAAAGAGTGACCGGATTTGGATGGCGAAGAACTGCAGAAAATCGCGAAAGTTGGAAAAATGTAATGGAAGCCTATGTCCAACATTGGGCGGAAAAGGGCTAATAATAGTAATAAACACAATTTCAACAGAATTTATTTATTTTTTTGCTTTATACGTATTTCGACATTTTAGATGGCATTTTCAAAAGCATGCTTTTTCTGTTGTAATTGTGACTAATATTATTATTAGAATAGGGAAGAAGCAATTAACAACTGACTATCATCTTCACTAGAAGAACAAGTCGGATTATACAAGACGATCATGATGAAACATGGATTAGTAGCACGGCACGTTTGGTTTAATCAAGAATGTCTAAGAAAGAAACATATTCTAAACAATATTAACGTCAATACAAGAACCAAAGCAAAAAGAGATCACTAGAATCGCTAAACTAAGACGGTTGAAAGAGGAATCAAAGAATTGATTCAGAATTAGAGACAACTTGCACATGCATTTAAAGATACTCCACACAGAATTTACATACAAATTACAATGAATTGAATTTGACGATTTCGACAATGACTGTAGAGAATTCTTCTTCTTCTTCTTCTTCTTCTTCTTCTTCTTTCATTTTAAGGAGTAGCCTGTTTTTCTATACACTTCTATGGTGTGTCCACTGATGTGGACTACCAGCTTTCGGCCCATCTTTTCATTGGTCTTCCCGGGTTTCATTTCCCTCTTGGTCTCTCGTCTCGTGCCATTTTTAATTGCTTTTCGTTGCTCTCTACTCACATGGTTGTTCCATTCGGCTCTTCTTCTTTTTATAAATTTTGCTACGTTGGACACTTCCCATTCATCTCTTACGGTTTTTTACCCTATCTAGGCGCGTTTTACCGATTATCGCTCTATTGCTTGTGTTTCAGCTCCTACGCCAATGTTGGTCTCACCACTGTCTTGTAGACTTTACTTTGCTTTGTGTAAGGAGATATTTATTCTTCCAAGTTATGTCCCTGAGGTAACCCGATATTCTGGCCCCTTTTAATGACTGCTGTCTCATTTCTTTGTACAGGTCACTGGATAGCTCTATCTTGATTTCCTCATCTACTACCAGTTTGCATTGAAAGGGCCCTTTGGCTATGACCATTGATTTTGTTCTTGTGGTTGATACCTCCATATTGTATGTATCGACTATATTAGTGAAATTGTATACGAGGCGTTGCAGATCGTTCTCTGTATTGGCAAGTAGCACTGTATCATCTGCAAAGCATACTGCCCGTATTTGGCTATTTCCTATTTTATATCCACGGAGGTCGTCCATGCTTTCTATTAGTTTGTCCATTATTATACTGAACAATGCCGGGCTCAGAGAGCCTCCTTGTTTTATTCCTGTGCTATTAGAGATCTTATCAGTTGTTCGGCCTTCCACCCTAATTATGGTCTTGGTGTTTATTACTTTTTGTTGTAGCATAGATATTACATCGTGTAGCCTCACTCCGTGAATGCCTTTTTAAGTCTATGAAACAAAGGAAGGCTAGAGAGTTGTATTCTACCGCTTTTTCGGCAATTTCTCGTAATATAAATATTGCGTCTGTTGTTGCTTGTATTTTTTGCAATATTATTTTTGTGAATAGTTTTGAGGCAATATTTAGGAGCGTTATTCCTCTGTAGTTGTCAGGGTTATTTTTATCTCCCTTTTTAAATATAGGGATCGTTGAA
Source organism: Limonius californicus (assembly GCA_014611495.1). Lineage (NCBI taxonomy): Eukaryota > Metazoa > Arthropoda > Insecta > Coleoptera > Elateridae > Limonius > Limonius californicus. The sequence continues at coordinate 6,970 of JABXWE010032883.1, forward strand.
CTAGTTTTCCATTCTTGTGGAGTTCGTCCTAAGTTAAGTATACCATTGTACAATTTCACTAGCTCGTTTATAAGCTGTTCTCTTCCATATTTAAGAAGTTTGTTTCTGATGTTATCCGGGTCTGGTGCTTCCTTGTTCTTGATGCTTTTTATTGCTTTCTTTACGTCTTCTTTTTCCACTTCTATTGCATTCTCATCCTCTCCTACAGGTATACGCGTCGGGTCGGGGTAAGAAATAAAGTAATAAAGTAAGTAATACAATAAGTAAAGAAATAACATTGAAATGACGACTATTATTGTTATTAAAATATAAATATCAATTTTAAATATGAAGTAAGGCAAGAAACAATTAACTAATTATTGTTGTTCTTAAATAAGTTCTGGAATTTTAAATTCAGAAAATGATTTCGGCGCGGGTTACTGGAACAGGCAACGTTAGCAGAATGCGTAAACACGTCAGTATAAGTTAGGGAACGAAAACGTAAAATTTTCTTCATATAAGAATTCTGTAAATACTGTATTTTACGTATTAAATCTATTTCCGATATAACCTTTCGATTTCCGCCTGTTAGAAGAATTTTTAAATCTATACAAAATTTTAAAGACATTTCCTTCGTTTTTCTCTGATTATTATTTTTTTGTAGTTAGATTAAATACTTTTTATTAATTAATACTGTTTTGTGTTTAAATCAATAACTTTTTCCAAAGCATTTTCTGCTATATATGTATATTATATATTCTTTTTCATTCAATTAAAGTTTGTCTACAAAAATATTGCCGTGATTGCTACTACTAGTTCTAGTTTTCGTAAGCTTCGGTAACTCTGTTTACTTGTTCTATTACGTGTGGTAACTCATTACTTTTCAATCTTGAAGCTATTGTATGTGATGAGTCGTTTACGTTTGTGTATTTATGAATTACAATTTTTTGCTATAATATGTATATTAGTATATATGGAAGGGCGAATAAATGTATTGAACGAGACTCATTGTGAACAGAAATTAGCTGCACTTGTTGGCTACGCTGTACGCTTGGTATGGTAACTTTTTCAAACATAGTAAATATACTGTGTTGTAATATAATTTAATTTAGAAACATTTCTTGTAGTAGGTAACTTTTCAAGATGGTGTTTACGAAAGAGGCGTAAATTATACATAGATTACTATATATCTACTTTTTATTTTTATAATACCAAATTAAAGAATAAATGCAAAAGTTTAGATTTAATTCTTAATTATGGTGTAGTAATACCGCCTAAGCTCACGAGAGAATCACGTCGGCGCAATGTCTGAGAATCTGCTTTTGAAAGCGAACTTCGAAGATTCGAATCTTATATTCCTGTATTATTTATTTTAATTATATTTTTTGATAAATTTATTTTGAAAATGCAACTGCATTATACTCATTTTAACGATTTAAATATAATTTATAATGCACTATAATTGTTTAATTAATTATAGTATATCTATGGTACCAAAAATCCATGGAGTTTGTGTGTATTAAAAAAATAATAACATCGTTGGATTTATAAAAATAATAAAATTATCATAAAAATAAATTAAAAAAATAATACCTGATGTAGGATTCGAACCTCCGAAATTCGTTTTACAAAGCAGACCTTCATCCACTGCGCCACGCCGATACGATTTTTGCGTTAGCTTAGGAGGTATTGCCACACTTAAAAATTAAGTCTAAATTTTTCTAATTTGTTCTTTTATTTGGTATTATAAAAATAAAAAATAGAGGTACTCTCATTTTTTAATTTGGGGAACAGCAAATTAAAGAATTCCACAAACGCATGCATCTTGCCTATTGAGCGTATTCAAAGCCAGCACGTACAGTAGACCGCAAATAGCGTTGCGGCTGAACTGCGCACAAGATAAACAAAGATGTTGAATGAGTGACAGAGACGAAGTACATACGTCACACTGCCAGTACATTCAGTCGCAAAAGTTAACTTGCGTTTTTATGTAAAGTGTGAACGATGTTTCTAAGCATTATTAAGATTACAAGTGCTAATGAGCCATTAAGTGCTCATAAAGTTACGTCTAATTTTAAAGGAACTTTAGTTTTACCTACACTTAAGACGTTTCTAAGAAATGTCCAATGACTTTCTAATTCCAAATCCGTTTACTATTACAATTTACAAGCTTTAAATAAATGTACACAAAAGAAAAGGTAAAATGAGTTGAATTAATAAAAAATACACAAAAAATTGCAATAAAAGAACTTTCAAATTAAAAATGTACTAATGTTTAAACGTTGTAAATAGAGAGTGGATATTATGCAAACTGCATATCGCAGCTGAATTGCCCTGATTGTATTTATTTGGCACTAATTAATTTCTGCATATTTGACCAAATACTGCATATTTTGGTATTTTATATATATTTTGCATTTTTGTGCATTACTTAATTTTTTTAAATTTTTCTGAGTTAGATGTGATCCACTTTATGAAATATTTTCGGAAGCCCTGTTCAAAATTAGAAGAATGCATTTTTAAAATAAATACCTTTAAATGTAGTTTCTAACATGGGCAGGTAGTTATTTAGTTGTTGCCTGGTTTAACAACTACCTAATACTTCCGGATTATTATTTCTCGGGATTGGCCGCTTAAAACTTTTCCTTTAACTTTTAGTCTTGAGGACCATTTTTCTTCAGTAGATGCAGGAACGACAGCAATAGTACGCACAAACAACAAATAACAAAAAACAGCAATAACACAAACAGCAAAAACAGCAATAGCACATACAACAAATAACAAAGAAAACAACAATAATCAATTAAGAGCAAGTTTAACAAAAATAAGTTTGGGAAGCTGATACTTTTTAAGGGAATGTACCTATGTTACTCGCTCGAGAGTCAAGTAAAAAGTGAGCTCCGCTTCCCACTCCACTGTTTTGTCAACGCGCACCTCCGAGCCACCCGCAGCCCTATTTGCGTTCTACTGTACGTATGGCTCAAACTACAACAATATTCCAATGAAGAACCTATGTATTTTAGCAGCAATAGGGAACAAAACCATCCTTTTATCTCTAACAGTTAGGCATCTTTTTGAACGTTGAATTCGAATCAGTTTAAGGCAAACCTAGTTGAAAACTGCCGTTACAGCCGCCTAACACTAGAAAAGTCTAAAATGGCCAAACTTGTATTAGGGTCGGGACAAAGAGGCGCAGAAGGTATGAAAATGCAGATAAACTAGCAAAAAGCAAGGAACTATTCACATGGCGTAAACGTATGACCGGCCTAACTAAAAGGACAGTGAGAGGAGCTGCTAAAAAATGACTTAACCAAACATTCGCAACACTGTAGACTCACCAAAGTAAAACTATAATGGGCAGCTATTTCAATAAGCTTACTAAAGCAGTCCTGCAAATTAGAAAAGTGACGAGATTCGTAACGGGATAGTAGCCCTTCAGCCAACATCTTCAGAACATAGGGCTAGATATTGAAAACCCCATATGCAGTCTATGTGACGAGGAAGATGCAGCTTGCCGTACAGTATTTGAATGCGAAGCTTGAACTGGCAGAAGCTTCCAAGTCTTTGGGGTCACTAACTCCAACGAGATACAACCACCAACTAGCTTTATCAACAAATTCCTAGATCTGGTAGAAGGGACGAATCTACCTGACAGCGACTAGCGACTTAAGGGGATGCGGAATACCTCCAAAAGTCCGTAGTGTTAAAGGACACAAACAACCTGCCCCGCAGCAATAAATCACAAAAAGTCAAATTTAGAGTTTTAGATTAATGCCAAATATATACATCAACGGCTTACTTGTAGTCATTAAGCGTGGCATTTAGACTAAGACTACGTCTAACAATATTTAATTCCTTTAGCGTTATCTTATTAGAACGATTGAATAATTCAAAGACAGTTTGAAGTACAGGAAAATCCAAGCTACCTGAAGCTGAAGGAAGATGAGGTTAAAAAATAATAGAAAAATGGCCGATCCTTATTCTAGTTCTGAAGTTGCTTCGGAAACTTTGTGCTGTAGATCGGCGCCTACTTTTCCTATGTGTAATGATTTGGTCATTTGCTCAACAGTCTCGTTTCAAAGAAGGGATTTTATTTAAATAAGGAAAGAATTATGAAGATCAAACAAGAAGTATGCATCAAGACCAGATGCTACTTTCCTATTTTTATAGTAAGGAAAACTAAAAACCAAAATGAACCTTTACTGTTAAAATATTCATAGTTCAGCACTAACTAGTATGTGCTTTAGGAGCCAAAGAAACTTGGGAGTAATGCACGATATTTGAGTATAAATATCCTATTATTTATGTCTAAGCAAAACCCCTTAGAATAGTACTAATTCAGGAGCTTCCGAGTCCATCTGAGTGCATGCATGCATAAATAATGATTCAGCGATCTAAATTCAACTCTCGAAGAGGGCGATTCCCGGGTAGCGGCTGCAGCTTAGTACGGGTACCTCTTAAATCAGAACATGCAGCTGAGTACCTTATAAATGCTATAACAAAATTCCTTGCCGCGGTATGCATGACTGTAAACCCCAATAACTACGAAAAAGGACCTGTTCATGTTGCAGGGCTTCACTAAAATACATTCGAGGCAAATATTTTAGTTTCAGACTCATTTCGTAGGTTTCTGGATTAACAATTTCAGATTTAATATCGATTATAATATATGGTGTGAAGTTTCACTTATAATTAATAATAAAATCGCTTTAGTTTATTAATTTCAGGTCTGCTGTAGTTGAAAGAGGCGGAAACGATACTGCAGTAAAATACCTAGGCCAACTAGATTGTGGTGGATTTAAAGTTCTCATGCCGTAAGTAAAACTTATTGTATTCAGCGACGAGGTAATACCCAATTTTGTTCGGGGGAAAGACGCAGATCACGGTTTTGAATATCTCTCTATTCTCCAATGTATTTACTTATCTTCAAAGAACATAGCAGCAGATATTGATTGGCAAAAGGTAAACGAAAAATGAAAATATATTGGAAGGAAAGTATGTAATTTATATGCAAAAAAGGCTTTTTTGAGGTTCTGCTTAAGATATTAAATTTTTAATACATTCTGAACATATCCGATATTATGCATTAAGTATTCTGGTGCAATTTGAATATTCGATAGGGGAATACAAAATTCGAAAGTTAATTGGAATGCTAAGCCGTACAAAAAATACTAAACCAGGTGCAAGGAATGCTGTAAGGGGCAATTTGGAAGAGAAACGGTAAATATAATTTCCTTCTTTCCCTCTTCCATTTTCGTAGCTCACTCATAAAAATTTAGTTGATTTCATTTCAAAATTGCCAATTATGGATGTCTTTAGTGCCTGCAATTGCCTGTTAACCTATCGGTCGCTTCCTTGGGAACGAAAATAAATTTTTATTACTAAATACCAACAGATGTCATCGTCTGCATTGTATAAAACTTAATTCTTTCTTTTAAAAATGTATATTCCATGTAATTGAGTTAAAGGTTAAATTGTAAGATTATAATCCGTTTCGAATAATATCAATATATAAGGTTATGTACAGAAAATTATGAGCCTTCATATATGTTCTTATGCAACCCACTTTACAGATAATATCTAGTTTTAGTAATTTAAAATTTGTACACATGGCTATCAACACTGACACCCGTCCTTTTAGGATTTGATTCGGGCGATTATAACAAATCGAAAATTAGAGTTGAAATATTTCCGATTGTCCTTCCTTATCGAATTCATGTCTTTTTTAATTATAGGTTATTACTTCGCTACTAGACTAAAAGCTTAACTACAACTAGCAATTTAGCGGTGGCACCTGGGTTATCGGTCTTTGGATTATTTTGGTTGCTTTCCGTATCGAATAGTCGGTGTTCACCGATTCGTTTTTCATTTCCTGTATTTCTCTCCTCAACTGTTGTGTGAGACGGTTTAGGCTGGTTTTATTTATTGGGGCGTTGGTTTGTTGCCATTTTCTCCTAGCTCTTATTTTTCAGCAACTAGCTTCTTGATCTCTTGGGGATAATTGTTGCCTATTGTTTTTGATTTCTGGAGTGCTGCCCCAAGCAGGTTGTTGAAAGTCCACTACAAGCTTTTCAGGTTTGTGGTCCAATTATTCCTTATTCCTCAGCGGTACGTTCAGCTGAACTCTGTCGTTTAGCTCTTTTTAAAACGCTGTGTTTGTTAGTCAGTGTTGGGTTACATTGTTTCTTGATTATGTTTTCGGTTAATGTTAAAATTATTGGAGAGTGGTCGGAGCTCAGATCAAAGTTCTATTCGACGTTGATAAAATTTTCTGATACTTTCCTAGAGATGAAGAAATCAGTCAGCTGCGGTATTTTGTTTAGATATGAGGGTCAGTAGGTGGGTTTTCGTTTCTTTTGCGGCTTCATGCACTTCTTTTCCTATAGTTGTGGTCAGCCTTAAACCCCAAATTAGATTTTTGGGTTGAAGTCTCCTCCAACGATAAATCGTTATCCTAAGCTTTGCAGTAGGCTTAAATAGTCTCGTGTTTTCAGGTTATGCCTTGGTGGGCTGCAGATTGCTGAAACTGTAATCTTTTGTCCTCCTGTCCTGACATTCATAGCTGTAGCTTGTATTTCTTGAGTTTCATATTTGGTTTCTTCGTAGTGCATTATGTTTTCTTTGACTATCACCGTATTTCCCCTAGCAGTGTTTTGTGGATGAATAGTTTGGTAAGATCTATATCCTTTAATGTAATTTTGTTTTGTAACATGTGCCTCTGATATGAGACATATATCTATTTTTCGCATATCTAGGAATATTTGTAGCTCGTTTAGATGTTGCTGGATACCGTTGTCATTCCAGGCAGCTACTCTTATAGCTTTCGTGTTTATTATTACTATATCGTTCAAGTTTTGTTAATCTCTCGGAGATTGTTTTTAGCATTTCTTCTTGCTACTGGAACTTTTTTCCTGTTGTTCAAGTTTGGATATTAAACTTTATAGTAGCTGGTTTGTTGAAACTGCTGCTTTCTATGAACTTTTCTCCTTTTCTTTAGTCTTTGGTAGTGCTGGGAATGCTTTTGGGTCCCACCTGCACGGTGTGGTCTATTTTCTGTCTTCCTTTCTTTTAAATTACTTTGGTAAGTTTTAGTTGCTTCGTTTCTTATCTTTTGTATCCTTTTGGCCACATCGCATCCTCTGTAGCTGGCTGGGTGGGCTTCGTCACAGTTGACACATTTTGATCTGCCGTTTTAATTCATTTTGCACTCTTTTGTGATTTATAGAATTAATGATAGAAACAAAAATTTAATATTTAAATTAAACCATTTAAAAACGAAAAATATTAGCAAAAAGGGTACGGTCTACATCTGTTGTCAGAAAATGTGTTCAGGTCAAACATTCGCACGATATATCGTGGAAGCACGAACCCTCTGTAGCATATTTTCGTTTATTAATGCCACAGCAGCTTGAATACGAGTTAAAACACCTTCAGTCTGCGGTAAACGTTTTCTTTTAAATGTCTTCAGAACAATAAATCCAACGAATTCAGATCCGGTGATCTAGGGGGCATGGTATAGATCCACTTCTTCCAGTATACCTCTCAGGAAAATTTAGCACTTGTATTCCATAATGTGATGGTGCATGTTGGAACCAACAATTTGGTCTAACTGCCAATGGTACTTTGTCGACAAATAGAAGTGATAAATTTTCTTTTTAAATTGCAGAAGCCAGGCTGAATTAAGTCGGTTAGGATGGAAGGTGTGAACCAGTTATATTATAATTTAATATCTTAGCCCAAATGTTTAATAGCCATATTGTCATTGATAAGATATTTTGCGTTTTAAGCCAGGATTTTCATACGTCGATTCTTGCAAATTATGAGTATTTATGATACCCGTCTAAATAGAAGTGGATACATCACTCCACAATCTCTTTTTAATGATGTGTGGATTATTGTTTACGCTATGCAACATAACCAGCTACAAAAATTGACTCGAAGCTCCCTGTCCTCATAATACAAAACTTGAACTTTTTCAGGTCTAAATGGATGCAAAACATTTTTCCTTAATTATTCGTCTATTTTATTTTTTGGAAATGAGTTTGAGGCAATGCAATTTGAAGGCTTGTGCTTGGTTCCACCTCAACAAATTCAAGAACTTGCTCTTTTTGATCGACGCTAAAAGTAGGTTGGCGTTCTGTCTGATTTTTTTGAGGATTTAAATGACCTGATCTTTGTTCTACACGTCTTATACATTTTGGATCGGTGTGCCAACGATTTGGAAACCTGTCCACATATGCCATAGTCGCACTGCGTTGTCATTACACGCCCCTAACACTTTCAACATATCGACGTAATCTCGATTACAATACTATAATTACATTTTAAACACAAAAGCAGAAGGAAAAGAAAATAATCATACTTATCAGTATTATAGAGCGCTTCATAAATTTCTAACGTCGCCCTAGACACCTAATTGAATTATGTTGAAAATTAATTGGAGCGACTATGCGATAAAACTTTTTATTTACTTTTTAATCAATAACTCGCTAACGTACATTCAGAAACATTTTCACTCTTAATTTTCAATTTGTTTTAGTCCCATGAATTAAATCCCAAAAGCACGGCCGCCAATTTGAGACACTCTGTATGTTATTAATCATGAGCAGTTGATTGTTATTTAAGTGACAAATGTCTTAAAATATTGTTAGTTGCACATAATTGAATGTCATACGAATTAAAATGTATAACGATGAGAGACTAAGAAGATGGTTCATTAATTATTGTCTCTAACATAGAAGGCATTGGGACAAATTAATACCTTTTTTTCTATAAACGTCAGTTATTGAGGTTAATAAATGCCAAGTTACAGGTGCGTATCTTATTGTTTATAAAAGTTATTCATTTAATATTATTGGTGCTGGTGATTTTGTTGAAATCGCAAAATTTGATACAAGGGTTATTGATAAAGTAACATTTTAACAGTGAACGGAAGTATCGCGATTCTAGTATCGCGATACTGGTATCGCAATAATCTTTAAGTATCGAGTATCGCATGGCGATACATTGAGAAACGTATCGAGTATAGGTATTTTTACATTATCGATTGTCACGGATTCGCGATTCTTTAGCGATACTATTTTACTGGAACATTTTAGAGAATTAAACTAAATTGATAATTCTGGTTTCTAAACCTGAACCTGAACACGTTTAGGTATACTAGGTAGGAATGTAAATATTGGGTAAAATGTAAAACCCTAAAGCTGTTTGTTAAGCTGTTTATCCTTTCGACATAGAGAGGATTAACAATAATAATACTCAATACTATTTCTTACCGTCGAGTATCTTGATATATTAATCTTTAACAGTTGTCTTTTAAGCATAAAAGAACTGTTCCTTAAATGTAAATGTAATACGACCCCTCCTTGAAGTGCTTCGGATGAAAGACTACTTTTAAAAGGGAATGAAGGTTATCTGAAACTTTTATTTTTATACAGTTCTATTTAATAATATTATTACCTATTAAGCATTTGTTTAAAAATTAAAGTATCTAATTAAAGCATATTTTTATTTTTTACTCTCCGTTCCCCAACGGAAAGATATCGCTAAAAGTATAGCGATACTTTTCTAAGTATTGACTATCGCGATATTTTTTGAAAAAAGTATCGAGTATCGGTATCCCTATACTTTTTTGGTAAAGTATCGGTATCGTTATCGCGATATCTTTAAAATCACCGGAAATTTATATTGACTCGTCCGGATTCTTGGGTGATTCTGCCCCATTATATCGGGTAATTAGGAATTAGTGCCAGAATTTAAAATTAGGAAGAAAGTCGTGTTAACGTGGACCAGGTGCTGGACCGCCAAAAATCGTTGTCACTCAAGAAACGTTAATTTGGTCCATGATATGATACTGAGTGATCGGATAATTTCGCTCAAATATGACACTCGCAAATGTGGCTTTTCCTTGGAAGCGTTGAAAAAATGTTCCATAAGGAATTGGGTCTGAAAGAAGTCTGCGCACGATTTATTCCGAATTCCACCTGATCACAAGAGGGCCAGGTATCTCACTGTTGTGAGCAATTTGAGATTAATGGACAGTGACTTGGATGAATTTTTGGAAAGATTTGTAACTGTAGATGAACCTGGGTTCATCGCTTCGATCCAGAATCAAAACGGAAGAGTATGAAACGGTGGCATCGTGGTTACCCGCCTCCACGAAAGTTCCTTGTGACTTCATCGGCCAGAAAGATAATGCAACACTGTTTTGGAATTCCGAGAGAGTTCTTCTTGATTATTTACCAAGTGGTCACACAATAACGGAAGACTATTACGCAGAGCCTTTACCAAAAGTTCGTAAGGCTACACAGCAGGAAAACTGTTGAAAATTGAAACTACTACTACTACTGTGCCCCAAATACGACGCTCCCATTCAGAAGAACTGTGTTGCTCTGGCTGCTATTCACAATGCTGGATTTGAAATTTTAGGACAACCCTCATACTCACCAGATCTCTGGCCCTCGGTGACTTTCATCTGTTCCCCAAATTGGAAGAACATCTTCGAGGAACTCATTTTTCGGACAATGAAGAGTGCAAAGCAAAGAGTTTTTTTTTCGAACGGAATTCAAGGCGTGCATCATCGTTGTACTAAGTGTGTTAACCTTTTAGGGAATTATGTTCAGAAATAAAGTTGTTTCAACTGTTTAAGTCATTTGTTTCTATATCAATAAATGATGAACCATACTTGTGTATATGCTTCATTTATGATGAATATATCTTGAACGCCAATCTGCTATCTCGCCGTTGTTATATAATGTTATTTCGTACAACATTTAATG
>JABXWE010032887.1:0-10581 GCA_014611495.1 Limonius californicus
CGGAGGGAGGTACGGCAGACGGAAGCAGGTACGGATTGGCGGAGGGAGGTACGCCTAGACGGAGGGAGGTACGGCAGACGGAAGCAGGTACGGGTGGGCGGAGGGAGGTGCGGACGGAAGGAGGGAGGTATGGACGGAGGGAGAGAGGTACGAACGACGGGAAGGAGGGAGGTACGGACGGCGTGAGGGAGAGATATCTATCGATCTGTGAACACAGAGTTGAGGATAGGCTGATAAAAACCTCTTAAAAAAAAGCATCAAAAACATTACATTCAAAGACCAATAAATCCACAATCCATGCATAAGCATTTCCCATGTCTATTCAGTTGTGCCGGTTAAAAGTAAATGATTTTTTTATGTTCCCATTGAGATCCCACAATAAACTTAAAAATTATGAAGGATTATAGTCTACATATACAAAACTTCTCCAATAAAACAAAAAAAATTTACTGCTCTGTTGTATCTAAGCCATTTTTATCTAACAAATCTCACTTACATTGAATCCTTCTAGTCTTGCCCACTCTATTTTGACCTGCCTAACTAGACCCATGTTAACTAAACTAATGGACAAAACAAAATCATCGACTCCAGATTCAATAACCCTCAAAATGCTTACCTCGAAGGTGTAAACCAGTATATCATGTTGACTAGTTCCACAGTATATAAGGTTTTTCTCAAATAGTAAGGTATACACAGTCGGCGAGAAAGGTGTCTGCATTGTTCGGAGCAGCAAACCACTCATAGCATCACGGATAGAAACGGGTGCATTGCGAGTGGCGACTACCAGCACCTTTCTGGGCCCTTCCTGAGTAGCCTTTATCACAAGAACGTTAAATTCGGTTATTTTCATTGCATCTTCAACTTTATCAACCTGAAATATGGCACTCTTTAGTCCCAAAAACTTATTTCTATTAACTAATTACTACAGACTTACATTTAAGTCGTACCGGATCAATGATCCTCGATCTGAACCAATGAATATGAAGTTCCATGCGTATTCCATACACTGGACAGGTTCAGGAATTTTTTCATGCTTCAGCACCTCCTTTGTATTGAAATTCAGTACACCAACACATGAATCTAGTGATCCTGTATAAACTAGGTTCGTTTCATTTCGCTTAATTACTATCATTGAAGTTATGGCTAGCTTGGACATGTCAAATGTGTTGATTAAACTGCCATCAAGCATGTTGAAGCAGAACACTTTACCTTTGTCTGATGCAGCCAGTGCCGTAGAGGCAATCACCTGAAAAACAAGTAGGGTTTATAGATTTCTTCAGGAACATTCTTAATGCAATCGAGCTAATTAAAAAGGGGATTTCTAGTAATAATCCAATCACATTATGATTTGATAAAAATGTACCTCCAACCAACTCACTGATATTCCAACTTAATTATGGCACCAAATTGAGTATTTACTGAACTAATTCAATGGTAATTCAACTGAGCAGCAACTCACTTGAACGGTACTTGATTTAGCAGTAACCAAGCAATGACCTGACTGAGAAGTAACCCAACTAACTGAATGGTATTCCAACTGAATCATCACCAAAGTGAGTATTAACTGAACCAATTGAATGCTAATTCAACTGGGCCGTTACTCATTTAAAGCAGTTGATCAAGAAGTATCCCAACTGAACAGCAGCCCAATTGAGTGGTATCCCAACTAAATGAATGATAATTTGACACACTTGAACAGTACTTGATTTAGCGGTAACCAAGCAATGACCTGACTGAGAAGTAACCCAACCAACTGAACGATTTATCAACTGAATGGTGAACCAAGAGGTAACCCAACTGAATAATGACAGTATTGACACAAACTGTGCATTGACCCAAATGTGTAGAAACATTTCTAATGGAATGGTAACTTGAGTAGGGACCACATAAAATAGTAACTCACCGTTAGTAGTAACTCAATTAAGTAGAAATTCATTTAACCGAATGATAACCTGACTGAGTAGTAACACAACTGAGCAGCAACTTCAATAAAAAGTAACCCAATTCAGCAGTAATACGATCAATTATTTGAGCACCCCTCAATCTGACTGGCAGCATCATGGGCAAAAAGTTTGAATAATATTTTTTTGAAAGGTCAAAGTTCCTTCTTACAATAGATTACTCACCCTGATGACTAAGATAGCTCCAGTAAATCCTTCAAAATCCATTTTGTAGTCGTCGTCTTCATCCACTACTTCCAGATACTCACAGTCTGGTATTTTCAAGTCATTTAAATCTTCCACTTCTGGAGTGAGAATTGGAGGTTCAGAGTTACCTTCATTTTCCTGACATTCATGCATGCTATCTTTTACGAAATCTTCGAATGCCTCGTTGCTGGTTTCCAGATGCAAAGCAGAGTTTATACTGTTACAAGAATCATTTTCAGGCGCATAATCTAAGCTTTGCACGGAAGGTGCTTCTTCTTTTAAATGAATTTCTTTTTCAACAAGTACAGTAGAGTCGTCTATTCTTGGCATAGTTTGCACAGTTTCAGAGGGAATATTATTTTCATGGGGAATAACTGCGTCAAGAGAATCAACAGACTTCATTTTTAAATTGTAAGCATCAGATGGTGCTTCTGCAATAGGTTCTGTACATTCAGATTGTTCAATTGATTTCTCTTCTTCTTGATTTTCATCAATAGCTGCAATAGATATTTCTTCATTGGCTGTTTCTACAGTATTATGTCCAGAAACAGTTTCTTTTTGACCACGGATGCTTTTCCGTATTTCTTCTAATTGAAATAGGGAATACCGTGTAACTCTGACAATGCTGTTGCCCATGTTAGAATCATTCAACTGTATCCTTGTTTCATTTGATATTGATTTTCTTCTCACTGATGAAGTACTTTTTGAACTTGCATCTGATGATGACTTCCTCTTCTTGGTTCTATAGTTCCAATTTACTTTGCTAAAAGGATATTTTTTCTTCTTCTTCGGTATTCCTCCAGTACTATTTGCACATGGTTCCAAAGTACTCTTTGGCTGCTTGACCATTCGAATTTGTAACAAATTCTGACTGTCTATAGCAGGTTCTATTTCCATACTGTTGTCTTTTTTTCTCTTTTTCCGTTTCTGTGAGTGCTCTGTTTCAGTAAAATTTTCATTGAAATTTCCATTCAGTTTGTTTGAAGCCGATTCTTCAGAGCGTACATGCACAGATTCCATAGGAAAATTTGTTTCATTTACTTTCTGGTGGGGTTCGTCCTGAAAACCTCGAAACGCTAACTTATCAGAAGCGCAATCTTGGTCATCTGGTAAATCTATACATGAAAAAAAGAATATATTACATAAAAGCAATCTAATTAACGTTTGAATGGAAAATGCTATGTCTTATTATTCAGGGAAACTGCAGCAGTCAGTAGTAATTCTCAAATTTGCAAACAGATCGACATATGTTTTTTTGGTGGTTCTTAAACCAATATCTACCGTGTGAAGACAGTTGAAAATTAATCTCCTAAATAAATTTAAAAAAAATCTAATTAAAATCAATTTCCAACTCGCTTAGGAACAATGTAAAATAGATTTACTAAGCGTTTTCCTAAAATTTTCACAGAGCACAATTTTAGAGAAGTAGCCAACCGTACGTATACGGTAAAATATATACTGTACCTTTTCAGTCAATTTTCAATAAAAATAAAACTGTAAAGCGTTGTAATATACATCCGCCACGTGGGTATTTTTCGACAGGTCTCGTTAGAAGCAACCTGCAACGAACAAATAACTTTGCCTAGAGGGTGGAAATTAGATCCAAGTAATAATTCCCTGTAAAAATTAGCCCGGCAGTTTTGATAAAAACCAATTTCCATTTCGGCAAATAACTAGACGGCGTTGTTAAAAAAACATATTTCATATTAAAAACGCCGCTATCTTGAACATAGTCGCGCAGATATTAAAAACAGGAGACACGTGGGCATTGCTACAAGCCGATGATTATGATGTCTGATTATGGTTTGTCACATAAATGTTCAATATGTTGAACTGAGATTAATAACTAATGGGCATTTCCCGGCTAACACGGAATATTCGTTAGGGATATAGTGTGGAGTGCGGCCACAACGGTGAGTATTTGCCGGGGATATTTACTGGCAGCGCCAAATATTATCTAGAGACACTTTGTCAATCGGTGCTATAATGGTGAATGCTCGCGTGATACACTTTCTCGAGCTTGGTCACTACGCTGACTGTTCTATTAGTTGAATGTGCGCATATGAACGGAAGATCGTTAGACACAACGCCGAATATTCTATTTGTTGAATGTCGATAAAGGCGGATATTCGCTAAAGACAATATGCCGAATATAATGCTGAATATTCTGTTTTGTTAACCGCGTAAGTTCACTAGAGACTGTACGACACATGTGGCCGTAACATCGAATGTTCGCTTTGTTGAACGTCGCCACATAGATGAAAGTAAGCTAAAAACACTTGGTCGAGCATGAACACAAAGCCGAATGTTCTATTTGTTGTCTATAAACGCGGATGTTCGCTAAAGATACTATGCCGAGCGTAATCGCAACGTCGAATCGTCGTTTTGTTGAACGTGTCCAAGAGGGCAGAAGATCGCTATATATATTTCCAAGCATGACCGCAACGCTGAATATTTTATTTTGTTAGTCGCGTAAGTTCACTAGAGACTGTACGACATGTGTGGCCGCAACATCGAATGTTCGCTTTGTTGAACGTCGCCACACAGATGGAAGTAAGCTAAAAACACTTGGTCGAGCATGAACACAAAGCCGAATGTTCTATTTGTTGTCTATAAACGCGGATGTTCGCCTAAACAGTACTATGACGAGCGTAACCGCAACGTCGAATCGTTCGTTTTGTTTGAACGTGTCCAAGAGGGCAGAAGATCGCCTGCTATACATTTTCCAAGCGTGAACCGCAACGCTGAATATTTTATTTTTGTTAGCCGCGTAAGTATCACTAGAGAACTCGTACGGACCATGTTGGCCGCGCAACCCATCGAAGTTCGCTTTGTATGAACGTCGCCATCACAGATGGGAAGTTAAGCTTAAAAACACTTGCGTCGAGCACTTATGAACACAAAAGCCCGAATGTTTCTATTGCTTGCTATAACGCGGCCTAAGGTTCGCTAAGATACTATTGCCGAGACGGTGACCGCAACGTCGAATCGTCGTTTTGTGAACGTGTCCAAGAGGGCAGAAGATCGGCTAAATATATATTTCCAAGCGTTGACCCGCAACGCTGAATATTTATTTGTTTAGCCCGCGTAGCTTTTCCACTAAACTGTACGACATGTGTGGCCGCAAATGGAATGTTCGGCTTTGTTGAACGTCGCCACACGATGGAAGTAAGCTTAAAACACTTTGGTCGATCGAATGAACACAAAGCCGAATGTTCTATTTGCTTGTCTTATAAACGCGGAATGTTCGCTAAAGTATTACTATGGCCGAGCGTTAACGCAACGTCGATCGTCGTTTTGTTGAACGTGCCAAGAGGGCAGAGGATCGCTATACTATATTTCCAAAGCGTGACCGGCAACGCTGAATATTTTATTTTGTTAGCGCGCGTAAGTTCACTAGAGACTGTACGACACGTGTGGCCGCAACATCGAATGTTCGCTTTGTTGAACGACGCCACAAAGATGGAAGTAACCTAAAAACACTTGGTCGGGCATGAACACAAACCCGAATGTTCTATTTGTTGTCTATAAACGCGGATGTTCGCTAAAGATACTATGCCGAGCGTAAACGCAACGTCGAATCGTCGTTTTGTTGAACGTGTCCAAGAGGGCAGAAGATCGCTATATACATTTCCAAGCGTGACCACATCGCCGAATATTCCAATTTGTTAACCGCGTAAGTTCACTAGAGACTGTACGACACGTGTGGCCGCAACATCGAATGTTCGCTTTGTTGAACGACGCCACAAAGATGGAAGTAACCTAAAAACACTTGGTCGGGCATGAACACAAACCCGAATGTTCTATTTGTTGTCTATAAACGCGGATGTTCGCTAAAGATCTATGCCGAGCGTGACCGCAACGTCGAATCGTCGTTTTGTTGAACGTGTCCAAGAGGGCAGAAGATCGCTATATATATTTCCAAGCGTGACCGCAACGCTGAATATTTTATTTTGTTAGCCGCGTAAGTTCACTAGAGATTGTACGACATGTGTGGCCGCAACATCGAATGTTCGTTTTGTTGAACGTCGCCACACAGATGGAAGTAAGCTAAAAACACTTGGTCGAGCATGAACACAAAGCCGAATGTTCTATTTGTTGTCTATAAACGCGGATGTTCGCTAAAGATACTATGCCGAGCGTAACCGCAACGTCGAATCGTCGTTTTGTTGAACGTGTCCAAGAGGGCAGAAGATCGCTGTATACATTTCCAAGCGTGACCGCAACGCTGAATATTTTATTTTGTTAGCCGCGTAAGTTCACTAGAGACTGTACGACATGTGTGGCCGCAACATCGAATGTTCGCTTTGTTGAACGTCGCCACACAGATGGAAGTAAGCTAAAAACACTTGGTCGAGCATGAACACAAAGCCGAATGTTCTATTTGTTGTCTATAAACGCGGATGTTCGCTAAAGATACTATGCCGAGCGTAACCGCAACGTCGAATCTCGTTTGTTGAACGTGTCCAAGAGGCAGAAGATCGTGTATACATTTCCAAGCGTGACCGCAACGCACTGAATATTTATTTTGTTAGCCGCGTAAGTTCACTAGAGAACTGTACGACATGTGTTGGGCCGCAACATCGAATGTTCGCTTTGCTTGAACGTCGCCACACAGATGGAAGTAAGCTAAAAACACTGGGGTCGAGCGATGAACACAAAGCCGAATGTTCTATTTGTTGTCTATAAAGAAAGCGCGGATGTTCGCTAAAATGATTACTATGCCGAGCGTGACCCAATCGTCGAATATTCCTCTTCTTAGAATGCCTTTATATAACAGTGTTCCAAGAGGGGGCATGCAAGATTCCGCGGAATATTTATGAGCTATTAATTATCGTAAGACGACTGTGTTGTGCGTACGCCGCACATACGGTGTATAAGTAAAAACTCATGCATGGTATTTTATGTAAGCTAACCGTTCGATTGGGTTAGCAACGTAGAGACTGTACGACTAAATGTGCTGTCTCCTGCAACACATCGTGCGACTGTTTTTCCGCTGTATCTAGAGATTGATTACGTCTACCACACCATATGTAATTTACTGTAAGTACGTAATAAACAGCTTTTGTTCAGCTAATTCAAATTACACGAGAAGGGATCCTAAAAATGTCTTCCTTATTTGATCTTTCAGTGCAGGTCATAAAGGTATTAAATTAACTCTAATATATTCTCATAAACTATTAAAACATATACTTCATAATGAAGTATATTGAAAACGAGATTGCTGGCCTAAGATTTGTTTGCAGTTTCTGAACTAGTATTCTGTTTTACAAATAAAATGGATCTATGTAACTTTTTTCGAAAATTTCTTATTTACAACATTTCGAATCGAAATAACAATTTAAATACATACACCTAATTATCAAATTTTTAAACAAACGTCAGATTTCATCCATTTTTTCAGTTAGATATTAATTTTGATGAATTGATTGCTGAATTTGCCGCAATGAAGGCTAGAAGGGTTCAATTAAAATAAATTTTAAATCTATATTCATAAAATTGGAATATTTTTTGACCACATATTCGCTTTCCACACGTTTCAGATGATTATAAAACAATATCCGCAGATAAAATCAATGTCTGTCTGTTTCTATATGACATTTAAATACATAATAAAATATGAAAATTAAAATGTTTTGTGTGTTTTATCAAGGCTTGGATAAATCATTAGGAAGCAGGAGATCAAAACTATTGTTTTAAGGAAAAAGTTCGGCAACTTTATTTAATTCGTAATATACAGTGCTTCGTAAAGTAGTGGGCAAATTCGACAAAATATTTTATGAGTGCATCTTTCCTGATAATTGTCATTTTTCGATAGTCTTTTGTTTTCGCACTATGACGTCATCGACAATTTTTTAAATGGCATCCCGTACTTTTGTTCACGAATTTGGATACAGCACATTTTTCTGACTACGACATTGTCAAAAACGTATCACCTTTCTCGTTTGGTTAATTTAACCATTTTTTATCAAATGACAAAATTACTATTTAATTAACACTTGACATGCACTACTTTTGACAAACAAAAGATAAGAAATGCATTCTTTCAAGAAATAATTTCAAACAACTGTCAAAACCGTCTTTTTTTAAATTATTATTCGTCTACTCTAATCACTTTACCATACATTTTTGACAATTCGTACTCAGAAAAATGCGCTGTATCCAAATTCGTGCACAAAGTAGGTATGGGATGCCATTTAAAAAAATTGTCGGTGACGTCATAGTGCGAAAACAAGACGATCGAAAAATGACAATTATCAGGAAAAATGCACTCTTAAAAAAATAAGGTTGACGTGTCCGAGGATTTTCTGTGAAAACCCTTTTAAAATGTTTTATCGAATTTATCCACTACTTTACAAAAGCACTGTATAGTGTTAAGGGGGCCCAATTATAAATTCTTGCCCATGACCCGAAGAAAGCTAGTTACGGCCCTGGGTCCTATATTAAACAGAAAAATATTGCATTCCAGAATCTATGCATTCTTTTATTCAAAATAAGAATATGTACTGTTGCAGCATTTCCAAATTTAAATACAATTTTGAATATATATCCGAATTTCCAATTAGCAATGCTGCTGGTGAATCCATTTTCGGCGTAAACAAATTTAGACAAGCACTTTGGGGCAACAAAAATTGAATTCTTTGACCACAATATCAAAAAAGAGGTATAAAAAATTCCATCAATTACAAAAAACTTATTAACGAATTTTCAGAATTAAAAGTTCCAAAAAAGAATCTGTAACCCTATTTATTTATGTATGTAAATAATTAATATACTTATTACTGTGATAAAAAGTAAGTATTTTTTATGAATGTTTAGTTTTGAAAACCTTGTCTACGGCCCTATTTTTCCTTACTCCACCGCTATGTTTGTAACTAAATTTTTCTTGCATGCCATACATAAAATATTTAAGGTGGGTTATCTATTACTAACTTACCGGAAATTTCAGCAGAAGTTGTATTCACTTTTCTGTATTAATTATTGAACAAAATGGATACATATTTACTTCATTAAAAGTACTTCAATATGTACAACGAAGCAAAGCAAGCGTCAAGTGCAGCAGTCCGTAGTACTTTGACCTGTAAGCAACTGATACGCCGACATCAGGGTGCCTGGTGGCCGACGGGGCGGGGTGGGGAAAGCCGTTATGAAAGCCTGCTGGAGTACGATTACAAATGACGTCAGTTGAAGGGCCGTACTGGCCCGCCGGGACACCGAATAAATGCCTGGTGAGCTGCGTCCGCTTTGCCCTACGCTCGTCTAATTAATTAAACAAAACTTGAACGCAATAAATTAGTGACTAGTAAACACGTTCCTAATTTCATATAGTTGCTTCACGTTCAAGTCAGCGATATCTGCCGATCTAATCACCTTCCACGGCAGCTTACAACAGATTATGGAACTTGTTGAGATATTTGTAAGAGGTAATTTATACCAGAAACGGACCTGTTATTTCAGCAACATTTATTATTCGTCAACATGATAGAAATGCATTTGATTATGTACATTTCCTTAACACTAGTATTAAAATTAGTCATACTTTCTTTAAATATTTGTAGGTCTTGCCAGGTATTCTAGAAGGGATTATTATTAAATAGGCCCCTAACTGGTTTCATATTTACTATTGCATTCTTGATAACACTGATTAATACCTTAAGTATCTCGTCTCTTATAAGGGATAGTTTTAGTTGTTGCTCTTACAAAGGTAGAGGTATATTGAAAAGTGCAGGTTTTCGAAAGAATGGCAAATATATGGAAACCACTTGAAGTAGAATCAAATAACAGTCAAGTAGTGCAAGTGACAATGAAAAAGTTCTAAGAAACAAACGACTACATGAACAGACTCAAAAAATAGTATTGAACGTGTATAAGAAACTAGTAGAGGAGGGAAACAAGAAGAAAGGCAATGTACATCGAACTGCCGAACTAACGGGGGTAAGTACAATCTATTATTTATACGCACTGCAATATGGTTGATATAAATTATTATTTAGATGTCGTATTGGGCTGTGAGACAAGATATTAAAAACAAAGTCAAAAAAGTATATCGATGGTATTTTTGCAAAAGGGCGAACGCGCCATTTTTACGATTTTGAGCTTTATGCACCATACGATAGGTACACACTGTGGGATTATTCTGACAAAAGGTCGAATGTATTTAATGCAATATAAAGAGTTAGTAGTGAAAATAACATATTTTCTTTGGGCGAATGTGTTCTTTACAATACGTCAAATGGGCGAATGTATCCATGTAAAATAATCAAAAGGGCGAATGTGCATATGCTTTCAATTGTTATCCTAACCTCACTTATTGTAGTTACAAGTGGGTGTGTTAGTACCGCGTGTTTGAAAGAATAAGTGTAAATATGTCGACTAGATCGAAACGAATTATGAATATGTTGCCTTGTGTTGATAACAAGAAGATTAAAGTGTT
>JABXWE010032889.1:0-17459 GCA_014611495.1 Limonius californicus
TGTTCTTTTTGGTTTTTCCTCCAATTTTCTTTATTTTTCTTACTCATAACTATCTTATCGCCGTTTCGCCACCATTAGTCTCCCGAATCTTCTGTTTATTTAGTTTTTTGTCGCCAGATCTTAGTTATCTTGTTTAGTTGACTGCTAAACCCATCACCACCTGGAAGACGTCAACTAAACGTGCGTTTCTTATTATGATTATTATCATTATCTATATCTATTTTCGGTTTCTTTGTTTATAAAATCTTGAAATCCAACGTAGTGCTATTCAGTCCTGTTTTATCATATCTCAAGAATGCTTCGCTTCCTGCTTGCCTTGATCGTTGTATGTGTGGGATTAGAGCTTCACTTCTTGTCAAAACTATTTTATGGATGGACTATTAGAATCAACATGAACTACAGAAAGTCATCGAGCAAATCGGATTAGCTACGCAGTGAAGGAAGCGGAAGCGTTATCTGGTTCACATTCAAACATTTATTTAGTTTGAAAGAAAAAGCATGAACATTTTTCGAAACAGGTCATACGAATGAAGTTGAGACCCTATAGAAACACAATCTCCGGTGAAGTTGGTGGCAACGTCATCCTTTCTATATAGCAGGGATGGCCAACAAGTCGATCGCGATCGACCGGTCGATCGCGAAGTCAATTTTGGTCGATCGCGAAGCCAACCTGGCAAGAGCCGTCGGGTTACGAGTGAAACAAATTAAATCAACCGTTTGAATGTGGTAGACAATGATGTGGTTGAAATAAAATCAGTAGTTTGGACTTCCATTGTCTTTATTTTTAAAAACACAGTAATTAACCAACGTTTCGACTGTTAGGTATCTACAGTCGTCAATCAGGTTAATTACTGTGTTTTTAAAAATAAAGACAATGGAAGTCCAAACTACTGATTTTATTTCAAATTAAATCAAGATTTTCAAGTTTTTACGTTATTTGTGTTTTCTGTTCTATATTTTTTTTCAACTCTAGATAGGTGAAGTCCACTAAGTCGTATCATTATTGAATTATTTGAACGACTTGATTTTCCTTCACAAAATTTTTGTGTGCTTTAATGGGAGGTAAATACTACTTACTACTACCCATATCTAAATTTTATAACTTTCAAAATGACGGCTAGGCGCTATCATGAACTATTTTTTTAAATGGTAATAGGGGTCGAGTAATACCTCATTTAAAAAATATTTTAATTCTGCGTCTGATCCTCGAGTTTAATAAAAAAATATTCATCCAGAAAAAAATGACAGATGATTGAAAATAACAAGTTTATGGAAAAAAGAAGTCACCCGGTAAATTTTGCGATTAGGGGTCCGGATATGTTGTTAGCCTCGCCGAGGACAACAACTTTCCCTTACGCCATTTTTCCGTAGCTGGTACCGTTCGGCCGCCAGGGGCGTCCAAAGTCGAAATACGAATTGACGTCCAGCACGTGTCCACGTCATCGCAGCGGGTCGGTCGCGAGCTCAATCTGTTCGTATAAGTACGGCGCATCGACGGCCGGTTCTAGCATCCCCGAAGAGGGCGCGCGGGACTCCGGCTAAATTTTTATGCCGATTTTTACGTCATTTTTCGACGTTTCGGCGTCCCGATAATTCTTTGGTTAGAGACATGCAAACAATCTTCCCATTAATGTTCGGGTAATAAAATAAATTCTAAATCTGTATTTACTTGTAGCTAATTAGAATTAATAAATATTGTTAATAATTACTCATGTTATTTTAATTCCCCTGGACATGAGTTTTTTGGCCCGTTAAATATATATACCTAAACATAGTATGTATTTCACACCTTCCCCCACTTAGACTACGCCTATGACAACAAGTCGATCGCGACACATTTTTAAGATAAAAAGTAGATCTTATGTACACAAAAGTTGGCCACCCCTGCTATATAGGATGTAGATAGACCGTTATAAGGATAGTAAATAATGGCCAACCGTAGAAAATCAAGACGAAAGATGATGGTCGATTATATGTACATATTGTAGTTGGGTTCATGGAAAAATGGAAAGAAACACTAAAAAGGCAAATTGATCAAAAATTGCAAACAACGTCATTAAATCAAAACATAATTCCTGTACTAACCTATGCAGAGGCAGAAAAGGAAATGAAAACGCAAATAAACTAGCAAAACTAGGATCTGAAACGCCGTTTGTAGGGCCTGAACCCGATGTAGGGCTAACTAACAGGACAGTGAGAGGAGCAGTTAAAGAACAAACCACAACCAAACATTCGGAACACTGGAGACTCTCACCTCGACAAAAACAAAGCAAAGCTATGATGAGCAACCACAACAAGCTTACCAAAACAGTGCTACAATTCAGTACAACTCAAATTGCAGTAGTGACAGGACTCCTAACGGGACACTGGAACTTCAGACGACACCTCTACAAGGTAGGGGTATTTAACGAAGATCCTATATGCAGGGGGTGTGGCGCGGAAGAGGAAACAGCCTTCTACATAATATTCCAGTGCGAAGCCTTAAATGGTAGAAGATATCAAATCTTTGAGGGCACCAATCCCAACGAGATACAACCGCAAGCCAGTCTGATCAACAAACTCCTAGACTGGATAAAGGGGACGGATCTACTTGACAGCGACTAGCGACAGAACGGGATGTACAATAGACCCAAGAGGCCGTAGTGTCAAAGGGCAAAAACAACCCTCTCCGTACAATCAATCAATCAATCAAACCTGTGCAGCAGAAACATGGAAACGCTAGCAATGAAAAATGTACAAAAATTGAGAATAAATGGAGCGCATAATGTTGGAAATATCTGGGTAGACAGGATAACCTTGCCTTCAACGGATAAATTTATTAAAATTCAAAGTTTTGATTAAACTCTATTTCAAATTTCAAAGCGGACAAAACAGACCGTTAATATTTTAATTTTTTTACCTATGAATTCGATGTTTCTCCTAAAGCCTTTTTGATCAGCGAACAAGTACCAGATTACAAAATATATCTGACTTTTGTAGTAGCAAGGAAACAGCTATATTAACAGAACGTGAATTTGTACACTGTTGATGAATAAAAAATTGTATTTCAAAACTAATGCTTGTGTGAAAAACCTACGATAACATTTCGTTTTAATTGGTAGAGGCTTTAGGAAATACTGCTTTTGCATGTTTAGATAAGTATTGGTTACATAATTTACAGTATATACTAGTACTATCTGCTGCATTTTTTAAATTCTAGAATCAACTAATTCAAATTGACGACGCAGTTTTGTAGGAACTAGCTCTACCTAGGAATATGCGAGTTTTCACGAATTTAGGATGTTCACTGTAACATATACATAAATGATTTTTAACAGTTCTGAAAGTTTATCAGAAAGCACCACGAAATGTTTACACTTATTGCGTTATTGTTTTATAGAAACCCTCCGTAAATATCCATCCTTAGCATATCTGGATCGTCGTTGCAATCAAACACATAAAATACCCGGGACAGATTTAATCATCGAAAAGGGAATACCGATATACATATCTTTGCTTGGGCTCCACTTCGACCCAGAATATTTTCCAGACCCGGACAAATATGACCCCGAGCGGTTTACCTATGAAAATAAGAGCACCAGGCCTACATTTTGCTACATGCCGTTTGGGGAAGGTCCTCGTAATTGCATAGGTAAATTTTAATTTAGGAATATCTAAATGCACAATTATTTATTGCGACATTTTGTATCCAGTTGCAAACCTACAATATTACTGTTATGATTTAGACCAGTAGAAAAAGCATACTTAATCAAGTAAATTAGATTAAATAAAATTTGATTGAAACTGGATTGTAAATGTCGAATTAAACCCAGCCTATATACCTTTTATGTTTTCACGATTTTTTAGGCGGTCGATTTGGGTTGTTGGCCACTAAAATGGTCTTAATTCGTGTGTTGGCAGATTTTGAAGTGGAACTAAGCGAGAACAGCCCTGTGCCTTTGAAATTTGATGCAACTGGCATTTTACTTACACCTAAAAAAACACTCTATTTGCATTTTAAGCGGGCGGTATCTGAGTAAACAGTTAATTATTTAGAGTTTAGTGTATTTCTTGTAATCAAAATGATTATATAATAAATGTTTTTCCAATTCTAGGGCTTTCGCTCGTCACTGATTACTCGACAAGGACAAGAATTAAGATAATGACTAGGATAAGGACAAAGACAAAGATAAGGATAAGGAATAGTACTAGTACTAGTACTAGAACGAAGACTAGAACTAGGACTAGGAGTAAAACAAGGACTAAGATTAGGACAAGAACAAGGACACAAACAAGGGCAAGAACTAGATAAAACAAGCACAAAGACACGGACTAGGTCCTTGATCAGTGGGTCTCTGTCCTTGTTCCTTTCTGTTTGGTCCTTTGTCCTGGTTACTTTGTCTTTGGTTGTTTGTCCTTGGTCCTTTATCCTTGGTCCTTCATCCTTGGTTTTTCATCCTTGGTCCTTTCTAGTTCGTCCTCTTTGTCCTTAGCCCTGTCTCTTCGCTCCTTTGTCCTTGATACTTTGTCCTTTGTCGTTTATCAATGGCACCTGGTCTTTGGCCTTTACACCTTGTCCCTTGCCCGTTCCCCTTGCTCTTCTCATAACCATGGCCTTGGCCCTCGCCCTTGTTCACGTTTCTCCATCTTATGATGATTTTTGTACAGGAAGGTATTGAATTTAACTTTGTTTTTATTATACGTGTAATTAGTTTGTTTTTTTAATATGTTCACCTCAATGAAATAATAAGTTTTAATTGATTATTATACACAGGGTCCAGGAAATAGACAAAAGTATATAATGTACTTGTTACACATGAATCTCTAATTTTATTGGTATTAGCTAAACATTAACTTTGTTAGAAAAGTACGAAACCAGTTTGTATTATTTTTACATACTGTAACGCTACAGGTCCTTGTTGTGCTTAATTTTTTTGTTTATTTATGTTTATCATGGTGCAGGTTAGAATCTATAGTAGGTGAGCTGTATATTATTACATTTTTGAAATGTCACCTTAACTCTATATAATTTTTGTAAACATTGCTTTATAGGTACCGAAAATCAATATTTTCCAAGACATTTTCACTTTTTCATTACAAACAATTGAACTATTAAAATTTTAGATTTTTTATCTAGTAGCCATGATTTTGACATAAAATGAGTAGGGATTGGAAATGGAAAGAGCCGCTCCTAACTTTTTCCAAACGCTATTGTTCACTGACGAGTCCATCTTCACCTAACGTAGCTCAAACCGACTCAATACTCAACATTATGCAGTAGCAATCCAAGAATTGTAAGTTCATGAACAACGACAATGTTTGCTGAAGTATTGTGGGTGTGGGATTTTGTGAGTGAGCGTTTTTTAATAAGCATCTAAATGGTGCACAATATTTGTATTTTTTACAAAATAACTTGCCTCAACTCCTGCAAAATGTCACTCCAAATCTAATGGAAAATATGTGGTTCTAGCATGTCGGTGCTCTAGCACATTTCGCACTAGTGACTTAACAGTTCTTGAATCAAGAATTCGGGAACAGGTATGTAGATCGCTGTTGTCCCATCAGTTGGCCACCTAGACCAGGAGTCGTCAAACTATTAATACCTACCGCCCACTTTTGTATCTTTGTTGATGGAAAAATGCCCTTATTGCCCACCGGTGCCGTATAACTGAATTTAGAGGAAGTGCGAAGTAATTTTTAGAAGAGAGGGTTTGTAAAAAATATGTAGGAACTTACGAAGTTGTTAGCAACCTATTCGATATATGAAGAATGAATAAATTTGTAAAAACAGACAAAAACCCCACCGCCCACATGAAAGGTTGACGACCACTGACCTAGACCGTCAGGTTTAACAAAAATGCATTTTTTCCTACAAGGACATATAACACATACGATTCTGTACCAGATCACTGCAACGCATAATAGATGCTGTTGGTACAATTTCCGCTGAGTCGTTGTGGACAGTAAATTATGCAGTTTTTGAATAGACTAAACATGTGTACTGGAGAAAACGGAGGTCTAATTGAACATTTGTTATAAATAAATACTTGATTTGAAATAAAATATTTTTGTGTATACATTACGAGGGGAGTTTTTTATATTATCTACCTAAGTATGAAAGAAATAAGTTAGAGAACAAACAAAATTTTATTTTTCAACATAAGAACCATTAACGCTTACACACTTATTTCAACGTATTCCAATAACGCAATGCCTTCGAAAAAAAATTCCTTTGATAACTCTGCAAAATACGACTCCACAAAATTTTTCAAGTCCTCATTCGACAAAAAGCGACTCCCTCAAGTGTTTTTTGACTTTTGGAAAGATATTATAGTCACAGGCGGCAAGGTCGGGACTGTACTGTGGATGTTGTAATTCCTCAAAGCCGCATTCATCGATTGCTTCTTTAACGATTCACGCTTTATGCACCCTGCAGTTGTCGTGCAGAGGCACAGTTTTCTGGGCAAAAATGTGAGGTCTTTTCTCGCGTATAGCTGCTTACAAATTGATTATTGTTTCTTTGTAGACATTCCGTGTTATTGTAGGCCCTTTTGGCATATACTCAACCTATAAAATCCCTTCGGCATCCCAGAAAACTGTGGCCATCACTTTTCCTACTGAGACTTGCGTCTTCGCCGTCTTGGGTCATGGAGAGTCTTTGTGAAGCCATTGCGTGGACTCATGTTTCGTCAGTGGGTCCCAATGGTGGACCCAGGTCTCATCCCTAGTTACCATTTTAAAGAAGAAGTCCTTATCTTGGGATAAAGCCGCCAAATTATCCTAGTAAATTTGTCGCCTACACAATTTTTGTTCAGGAGTGAGCAGCCTGGGAATCCACCGTGCTGACAACTCCAAATCTTCATAAAGGATTTTAAAAACAAATGTTTCTGATACATCTGCTTCTCTTGCAATAACTGAAACTGTCACTCGCCGATCAGTCAACACCAAATCTTCAACTTTCTTTATGGCCTCATGTGTTCGTGCTTCAAGGGGTCTTCCGCACTTTGGGTCATCCTGAATGGACTCCCTGTCCCATATGAATTGCTTAGACCAAAATTTAACCTAGAATGGGCTATTTTCACCATACACAGCCACCATTCTCTCATGGATATCTCCGGATTATTGCCTTCTGTCGATAGAAATTTTATGTCGATTCTGTGTTCAAGTTTTAAATCAAGTTTTTGGACCTATAACTCTATACAGAAATGACAAATGTTAAGCGAGTTGTATCAAACTTGGAGGTCGACCTCGGTGGTCTAGTGGTTAGCGCATTTGCCTTTGAATCCAAGGGACACGGGGTCGAACCTGACCGAGGTCGGTGGGATTTTTCTAGCTGGGAAAAATCTGAAAATGCGCCTTCTGTCGGATAAGAAGTAAAGCCGTAGGTCCCGTGCCACTGCAATGTGTGACACGTTAAAAATCACTACTGGAGTTGGAATTACCCTAGATAGACAAAATTCTTAGTTAGGGCAAAGAGTATATATATAATTATATACTCTTTAGTTAGGGAGTACAATGGGCCAAATGTTGTCTAAGTGCATAGAGATGCTTGGAAAACCGCGTCCTAGATCTCGCTCTTTCAAATCATCATCATCAACAAACTTGGAGGATGCAATCTACAAAAGTCACAGAGCCTTAAGTTAATAAAATTATCACGATAGCATTTTGTTTCCATAGCTAGGTAGATAACATAAAAAATTCCCCGCGTAATAATAATCAATGTTGTAACTTTATGTAACAACTATGGCTACTAAATTAGATAAAAATAAGAAGTTTAGCGGTTTGTAACGAAAACATAAATACATATCTCCGAAAATATCAATTTTAGGTATAAGACAATATTCACAAAAATTGTGTGGAATAGACATGCCAATTCTAAAATATAATATACAGAGTGTTCCATTTGAAAAAATTAAGAAAATGCTCGTTGAAATAAATTAAATTTACACTGGTGTAAAAACACCATTTATAATAAAATTAATTTTTGGTAGTTGTGTCGTTTTATTACATCAATTGGCTACATAACTGCGAAATATTTATTCTTAATTAATAGTAATACTCACCCACCGAGTTTATTTGTTAAACCTTGTGCCGGTCAATATTCTTACATTTTTAGATTAAGTTGCAACGCCTCATCGAAAATAAAAAATAGAAGATCGTTTGATAAATAATTTTACACTAAATTCCAAAATTTTAAAGTACACAGGGTGTTCTATTTACAAAATAATACATTAAAGATGCTCCGCTGTAGCGAACCAACCTTTATATTTAAAAATATTTTTATAGTGTGCCCATTTCCGTACTACATTACTTTGAAAAAAAGAAATATGTAGTTCCAAATCATTTTAATAATTTGTTAATTGTTTGCTGCCTTACTTCGTTGAAATTCATACTGTATATATTAATAATAATAATACGCAATTTCAACAAGTATTTATTTTTATTTTAGCTTTATACGTATTTCGACATACAATATGTCATTACCAAAAGCATTTAATGAAGTAAACATTTGTAGCTAGGGTAACAGCACACTGGATCTTGGTTTCGGGCTTGGCTCAGGTCTTCTATTCCAAAACTTCCAATAGCGGGGAATTTATGACCTCAATTTGCTCATTCATTAAAGGTGTGTTTGTGAATTTGAAAGGCCTCGAGTATATCAAATTTACGTTTATCATCACAGAAGTGTAAAATGTTATTATAATATTTGATGTCAATGCATGATTGTGTTCTAATAAGTGTTTAGCGTAGTTAGATTTTTCTGGGTGTTTATATTTGTATGAGCGTATGTGTTCTTTGTACCTGGTGTCAAAATTTCTAATTTTTTGACCTATGTATACCTAATTACAATGTGAACAGTTTAATTTGTAAATACATACCTGATTTTAAAAAATCGTTAGTTCTGTCTTTTGTGTTGAATAAGGTGTTGAAAGTGTTTTTTGTTGTTTTATAACTTACTTTAAATGTACTTGATTTGATTATAATTTTAGCAATTTTCTCCGATATATCACCAAAATAAGGAATTGAAATATATTTAACATTTTCAGAGTGGTCTTTAGAATATATTCTTTGAATTGCTAATTTATAATCTTTCCATTGTATGTCGAAATACGTATAAAGCTAAAATAAAAATAAATACTTGTTGAAATTGCCTATTATTATTATTAATATATAAACATTTTAATAATGCCAATATTGGACTTTGGGGCACTAATGAGCAACTCTGTATATGCAAATTTTAAATTGTACGAAACAGAATTCCCTACAACTTTTCTTAATATTACTTTTAGATACTTTGAATGGTACAAGATCCATTAAAAATTTTTGAAGGTACGTATAACACAGAGGCACAAGCCTCTTGGCGCCCCATACTCGGCGCCAATGCCTATATATTCACATACTTTAGGCGTATTGAACAATATGTTTACCAGTTGTTATTTTTTAAATTATCAAATCATAACGTTGAAGGACAACGGAAAATATTTCACATAAGATGAACAGATTGTTACGTATGCATCTCAAAGAGATAACCGCTAAAAATTCTTTATCGAAGGTGAAAGTTGCCTCATTTGGGTCATACTATAGTAACAGACGCCTTGCATTTAGTGCTGCAGTACGTGAAGTGAAAGCAAACAAGACTCATATTATCAGATAGTTTTCAATAGCATTTTCTCATGGTAAGATTACCTGATTTTTGCAATTTTCAATCCGTTTAGATTCTTAAAGCACGTTGCACCTGGTTGCACAATTTCGGATTTAAAACTACACTAAATCGATTTGAAAGTATAATACAATCCAATTCCAGATGTTATAACATACATGTGTGTGAAACAAGTAGACCTCTGTTTATCGTTTATACATGGCGTTCTTAAATTTGGCAAGTTGAGAAATTTTACGTTGATTAAAAATCGGTGTTTATTTGTTCACCTATACAGTTTCAACTTATATTATTTCGGTTTATTGTGACTGCGAACGTGATAATTACTTAATCCTTAACATTTATTTTTAATATAAGTATTCTTAAAAGTGCAAAGATTTGCAACCATCATATAAAGGGCGTTCGCAGATAAAAGTACACTGGATAAATTTTGTTAATGTAAACGTAATATCGTAACGTTATAGGCCACAACCTTCATGCATCAGTTACTCAGTCGGTATGGGACCTCTAATAATTATCTGGCGCAGGTTTATTAATTCGCAAATAATGACTATTTCCAGCTAGTTCGTGTTGTTATTTGTGTTTTTTCCGAAACTACAACTATACAGAAAAATCGTTTGTATAGAGTTCACATAGAAACAGTGTACTCCGGAAACTATTGATACTGCTAGCAAAATTATTAAAAATACTATTTCCTGTACGGTTTTCTTTTTTATTCATGTTTGATTACAAACACAGTTAGACCAACGCACTAAAACAAAAAAGGTAGGCAAAAAGATTCCAAAAGCAACACAATAGGCACTTAAATAGGCTTTATTATGTACCAGTTTCTAAACTAAAATTGAAATGACAATGCACTATTGTAATATTGTTCAGTATTGTCAGCTGTAAGCGATTCCTCTTTTCACTCAATCTCCTTTTGCACCTTAAAAACGATTGTTATACATCTCAAGAATACAGGGGTTCCAGTATGCGCGTTATCCCATGGGCAGAACGGGCAATTGCCAAACCAAACTCATTACTGTAATCAGAATATCGAAAATTTTATTTGGGAACCCAAGTATGGTGTAGGCCCTACACTGTAGGGCAAGGTGTATGTATAAACAAACACCTTGGCGCGTGGCGGACTGGCGCGTGGCGCACTGGCGCAGCGCATAACTATTTTAACAACAGTCAAACAGAAAATAATATCGCTGATTGCTGCTCTCAACAGCCAACAACTGTATTCTGTAATAACCATTAAGTGTGTATGATATACAAATTTTTTAATAAATCAGTAGAACCAGAATAGTTAAGGTAGGTACTAGTTATTTAGCTATTTTGTTTTGCTATTAGAATATTTATTTTACCTTTATTGTTAGTTATTCGCCCTGCAATTGTACGCCGGAATTCTGTTCGCCGATATATTTTAGCATTTAGGTTAGCAGTTAGGTAAAACGGACAGTAAGTAAAAAACAACAAATGCAGTCGATGTATGTATAATTTACACTAAATAAAAAACATAAACTAGAACAAGCATGTAACTATTATAGATTAACAAAATAAACTTGAGAACTCACTAAATTTACCTGCAGCTTGTTTTATCTCTAAACAATTGCAATGGTTCAAAAATAAGTGGTTTAAAATATGCAGAGCACTGATAAAATCCTACATTGTGCCCCAAGCGACGTAGCTCCATTTAATCTTGCTGCACAGTCAGTACACACACAGTACTTTTTACGACCCGCAAGAGTGTTATGTTCATTTGATTTTGCCACTTGATCTGAATTAAAGTCATATTTTAATTGCCGCTCTGTAGCCGATAATATTGTAATTTCCCAAACACAATTTTAGTGAACCTTTTTTTTGTTGTCATGCTATATTGCCGATTGGTGTTTTGTCTGTGCGCTTGGCCCTGGACGTTTTCTGGGAATCTACGTGTTAAATTATTCCGGAATGATTGCACCATATTTCGCAGTGTGGTGCAATAATTTTGGCTGATGCATATTCGCGTTGCGTTTCCTCTGGAGTCAAATTTCCACCTCTGCTCGGGCCGGTCACCCGATGTCATCTCCGGGGACCGTAGATAAATTAAGAAAAATAAAGGACACTAGGCTTTGGGAGTGACCTGACGTATTTTTTTTTGGATACCGGGTTGTGTCGCAGCTCCTCTGCTAATTAAGTTATCGTTTCGTTTTTTTGCGTTAGGCAAAAGAATCTTCGAGTTGTGTCGGATTAAAAAAATTAGCAGAGTGCCAGCTTTGTGCAAAAACAATTCAGTGAAATTGTTTTCTCGACTGTATCGGATAAAAGCAATCAAATCCGTGGAAGTTCTGTTCTTCGAGCTGTTTTAAGTGTTCCTCCCATCCAGCGGCGGATATATTGACCTCTGAAATTCCCGCCTCTTCACTCTCGACATCAAAAAACCCTGTCAGAAGCGATCCAACCTTCATAGGCGTCCCAGCGAATTTTTCCCGCTTCCCGAAGATCTTAGGAACACCCCAGTTGTACCTCTCTCTGCTCTCTACCGAACAACACTAAGGTAGGAGAAATTCTAATTGTGTGGTCAAAACTTTCTTTGAGTAAAATTTGCAAGTTTCAAGTGCTGAACTCTTTTTTTTAATGCGACGTAAAGCTACCTTCAGTCGCCAATTGTTCTTTCTTCGTTTGGTTAAGTAAAGTGTATTCATAAATTGTATTAAATTGTAAACTCTGCCTCTGGCTGCGTAGATCTGCTCTAATAAATTAAATATCGCAAGCCACTGACGGCGAGCCTCTTTCAGTTCGAACGTTCCAACAAAATCTTGTATTATCTAACCATAAATATTACCATTTTCCATGTAATCGTTATAATTTTTGTATCCTGTCAGTAAACTAAAAGAAGTTGAATTATATTTGTCTTGAAATTTACCACATCTTTTATTTTTGTGTATTTTTATCTTTGTGTGCATGAACTTTGCAAACTTTACATATAGGACGAGGCACAATAAAGGTGAGTCCGATTCCCGTAAGCTGCCGGCTTCTCGGCCTTCCACGAGAACTGGTAATCTGCTGCGATTTGGAAAGTGGCGCCCGTTAATTTTGACCTACCCTGTACACAACTAGGAAGATTTTCCTCCCATAAGCGGTTTCCGTGAACCACCCCTACTCCTCTAAGCTAAACTGTAGGCCTTTTTCCACCTATCCCGTTGCGGGTCGACGAAAAAGCTAGTTTGGCCCGTAACAGGAGCCTCTTGTACAGTGTTATACTGTTCTATGCGAACTTCATTGAGACTTTGTTCTCTCTTGATGACTTCTATAAACTTCCATATAGTAGGATGGTCGGCTGATATTTGGGACTGGAAACGACAATGCCACCCCTCAATCGCGTTGTTTGGTTTGGGTAACCCTTGTTGAACATTATCGTGACAGTTCCACATTTGAAGAGGAAATAGCGGAGCGCGGCGATAACGTATATTTAGCCGATCTATCCACGTATCTTCAAAGTAATCCAAAACGGGCTGCGCGTCTGCGGGCAAGATATTTTGATCACAAAGTTCGTCGAAATAATCCACCACATGTGGTACAGGAACAAATGCTAAAGCAGAAATCATCCTCAGTTTTAAGGTAAAATCAGAATTTGTATCACATTGCCGCTTTGCTCCACTTGACTGTATCTTTCTGTAAATGCATTGACAAAGATGGAAAAAACAACCACGGTGTACTACTTCTGGATATTCGAGATTTATCTTATTTATCATTGCACGTTCAAAATCTATCATGATCGTTTCTGGATTTGCAGTTGGTACCAAATGTTTTGTTTTTCTTAAAAGTGCAATATAATATAGTTCAGTTTTATTTGAAAGCAATACATAAACTAGTGGTATAGCTATATTTTCCTAGAATCCATATATGGTATAAAGTTGTTCAATAAGAAATGACGCAGTTTTAAAGGTTCCATCCGCATACCAGTGATGAGATGTCTCCAAAAGCTGTAGATTACGTCGTGTGGCAAATAAAATCATTCCGTCATCCTCAAACCCTGAGTTGTATAACAAAAACTGCTCTCCATTTGCAGTTGTTTTGTAATCTTCAGGGAACACGATGCGGAATCGTGATCTTCTTTTTGCCTAACATTTCTAATCGTTCATTTTATAGAATCCGTCAAACGTAATTATACACTTGCGGCTTGACTGATATTAACCCATGCAGTAAAAATAATATAATGAGATGCATCAGGAGTATCTATAGAATCTTCTTTAATTTTGTTTAACACCTTCTTTACTTCGATTTGCACTTTCACCAGCATTATTATGTTCATTTAGTTCCTCACTAATTTCATTATTAATGGTTGTTAGACGATACTTGCACATCATTTTCTTAAACTTTTGGCACTTCCAGTGGATTCCATTTTCATTTTATTTGTCTTTTACGAATAAGTAACCATTCAAACAAACTTTGGGTTTACCTTTGGAACTTAGAACAAATTCCATTTTGGCTACTTCTACTATGAAGGTACAGATAAAACTGAAATGTTAGTATAAATGGGTTATTTCGACTCATCCCCACTTTGAAATACTCATTACTGTTGGTCATTATCGATAATCCCTCGCAACCGACCACTTTGTACAATAACTACTAACAGTACCTAATCCCTAATTAACATTTTCGAAAAAAATAGCTGAGCTTGTTATTTATCGCAAATTATACACACATTGATTGCACTTGCGTGCTAAAACATATCAGCTAACAAAATTTCGAATTGCAGAGACAAAAAATTTCCTGGCGAAAAAGATATTGCAAGAACATTAAATTACGACAATATAATAGATGTATTTGCTAATTAAAAATTTTTCAATTTTATCCATCCGGCCGTGTCCGAGGGTTCGTTTCCACTTCTGTGAACATTAATATGTTTTACCATGGTTAGGGTGTTGGCCTTGCCCACGAACTCTCCTCTTTTATTCAAGCTTGGGACCGGCAGTAGCAGTTGCTGAGTTACTCAATCTACTCAGCAGCTTACCCCATGCGAAGTCACAGCAACTGAAATAGGCAACAGTATCCCGATCAATGAGGAACAACAAGGTTTCAGCAAAAACCGGTCAATCACGGATGCCATTTTTATTCTATACCAGTTCACCGAAAAGGCCTTAGAATACCATACACCTGCGTTCATATGTTCCATAAATATAAATAAAACTAACAGATGTTGTGCAAACACTACAAGAGAAAGGAGTACCAAGCAAATATATAAACACCATCCAAGACCTAAATACTAATAACACTACCAAAATCAGAGTTAACCACAAACTAACAAACGAAAAACCAATAAACTCAGGAATACGCCAATGTGATAGTTCGAGTCCACTTTTGTTTAATACCAAACATAATTATGGAACACGTAAAAAAGGTACTGGATACGGACTTGGAAATCGTAATATAAAAAATCTATGCTATTCAGACGACGCTGCTTTAATTGCAGAATCTGAAGACGACTTACAAAGGTTACTACAGGCTTTTAAAACCCAAGCTGAAAAATATAACATGCTAATATATAGAGGCAAAGCAAAGTGTTTAACCGTGGCACGAGAACCAATAAGTTTCAAACTAACGATCGACGACAGCCCAAATCATATCCTTCAATTACCTCGGAACAAAGATCTCCAGCTATGGGGATCTTACTGAGGAAGTTAAGCACCAAATTAACAAGGCAGCTGCCGTGTCCGAATGCTTAAAAAATGTAATATTATGTAAAAATTAAGAAATGACCATCCAAAGTAACACGCGAATATACAAAGCAAGGAGTGAGACCCATTCTGACATATTCCGCTGAAGCACAATCCGATACAGCAAAATCAAAAAACCAACCACAACAACATAGATGATGGTACTAAGAACCGTCACCGTAAATATACTAACTGATAGAAGAAGAAAGAACATTAGAAACGAATGTAAAACAGAAGACATGGTGTGGTGGGCGAGGTACAGAAGGCGAATGTGGAACGCATACCTAAACAGAATGGATAATGGTGGACTAACAAAAATAGTCTGAGATGAAAAAACACGGGACACCTGGGAGATCGCATAAGAGATAGCTGGATCAGGGCAAAATCCAAATATAAAACAGGCAAATTGCCTAAATCAAGAAGAAGAAGAAAAGCATACGAAAATCCCGAAAAATCATTTTATAAAATGAGTACTGACATTAATAATTATCGATTAATTGTTTTTTAATAATATTTAGGAGCACTTCGACAACTTGATCGCTAGTACCCAGTAAATTTTTTACATATTAGGTAATTTACTATAACTTACTTATCGTCACCCTAATTAGAAAACCTCGCAACTCCAAAAATGTAAATTTTACAGGAGAGACAAAAAACGGTTCCTGAACGGAATTAACGTGCTACTATTTTCAAAATTGAACCGTTTGTATAATTGATAATTTAAATTCGTCGAGAATAGTCAAAATTAATTTAAATATTACATTAAATAACTTAATGGAGTTACGAGTTTTTATAATAAATTACATTGGAGATACGAGGTTTTCAGTTTTGTTCCAAAACTATTAATAAATTAAGCAAAATGTTTATAAACATTTTATTTGTAGGTAAATCTTTATTAGCAATATATTTATAATAAATCAAAACTATTGATATGGCACATTATCATAATAATCATGATAGTCAACGGGTAATGTGGTTTTTAAAGCCTGAAGATGATCGAATTTTGTTTTTTTAATTTTAATTCTTCTTGTATGCAATTGCGGAAGGTCTTCAAATTTTCTCGGGAAGCAATTCTTGTTCTTTCTTACATTTAGAAGGTTCCAG
The DNA here is from genome assembly GCA_014611495.1 of Limonius californicus. Taxonomy (NCBI): domain Eukaryota; kingdom Metazoa; phylum Arthropoda; class Insecta; order Coleoptera; family Elateridae; genus Limonius; species Limonius californicus. Next base: position 16,423 of record JABXWE010032889.1, read on the forward strand.
TTATCTGCAAACCTGAGTTTATAAAAAATATTCCCATCTGGACTGTACTTTATTGCGCGAATGTCTGTTACCACTGCGTCACCCACTTTATTTCCGGGTCTTATAGATGGGAAAAACTGAATAGCTGTTAAATCTTTAAAATATTGGTGTTCCAAATAGTGAACAGCATAAGGTTTTGGTGTTCTTCTGGCCTTTGCACATATATTTATGTAGTCAGCTGGAATGTTAATATCCGCATTTTTTAAGATTCGCTCTATAGAAGAATGCATCGAATCCACCTCCATCTGGGTGTGGCCCTTCTCTAGAAACTTTTGCTGAATTGTGATATTTTCAGTCATAGAAAGATTCAGTAAAGAGTTCGACAACGTAACGTTTCGATTCTGGTAGCCATCACTGTATAATGTAATTTTATTTTCATCCAGTGGTAAAATCGATAAAATAAATTTGCAAATAATCGAAGAAAATTCTTGAGCTGTGAGATTGCCTTCAGTTTCATTCCAAATGAAACAATATCCGTCTTTATTTTTTAAATTGTATAGTGTGAAATTGTGTACCGCTAATTTCGTTTTATAGTACATACTTGAAACGTTGGACTTAGGACTTAGAAGTACGGATTGTAGATCCATTGTGAATACATTCGGTTCGTTTTCTTTATCTCTGTTTTTTTCTTGTCTAGCTTCTTCTTTTTTAAGCTGATGTAGACGAAAATCTTCCTCTGATAGATTTTTAGTGTTATAAGCGACACAAAGATCGCATAAGTCTTTCTTTGGGGCGTAAAGGCTTAAATTTTCGTTTTCAAATGCCAAAGCAAAAGCGGCGATTGACATGGGCGTCTCATTTTTTGATTTGCACCAATCTTCCACGTAGAAATTGTACAAACGACTTTTGGATTGCCACAAAGGTTCCAAGTACAGTTTTTTTGAGGAAGCCCGGCAGTAATGAGATTCTATTTTAACTAACGAATCAAAAAACTGTTTTAGGCATAACTTTCTGTTCTGAAATAAGTCTTGCCTAACTAAGGATTTATTCGATTTTTC